>CATIWR010337038.1:0-45530 GCA_949677035.1 Omphalea diandra
AAATATTTATATATATATATATATATATATATATATATATATATATATATATATATATATATATATATTTGCAAGTAAGCTTGCTGATATGCAAGGTCCTTTATAAAAGGCGAGCACAAGGCATTCTTAGTAATGGATGCAATAAATCAAATAAGAAATACAGAAAGAGAAATTTATTTGATAAGAAAATATTACAGTGGGAGTAGAATGAGTAGAACAAGTGAGATATTTTCTTCTCTCTCGAAATTCTATCTTTCTTTACAATAGACTTTACATATTTATAGCCTAACAAATGGACTTAACAAGTTTTGAAATCCACGAATTTAACTAAGTTTGAAATACATGGTGGACTATGCTAGAAAATTCTTAACAAATGATCTAGTTGTTTTTTTTACAAATAGTGAAAAGACAAACTTTATCTTAAAGGAATCTTAATTTTATCAGATGTCAAAAGTAAAATGATTAACAAGTAGTCCAAAAAGAATCTTAGCATGTGTCCAAAAACTTTAAATAATGGTATCAAAGCCTACCGTAAATTATATTTCGTAATTTATATTGTTTTTTTTTTAGTAATATTTGTGTTGTGAGTGTGTTGATCAGCCGATTTTATAGTTTTGATTTATCACTTTTGATTCTTATAGTTTGGTGGTCCCATTATGTGGTCCTCATTTATACCACAAACACTTACTCAATAATCCAGTCATTTATCCATAAACATGAATAAATTATTTAGAAGTTTGACCTCATCTTCTTCATCATCTACCTCCCATGCTCCAAATTCTATGTTAGAGAATTACTTTTCAGATGCTAATAAAAACTCTCAATAAATAAATATAGCCCAAATTGAAAATCAGTTTTATAACTGGTATATCTCAAAGAAAGATGCTAATTTTATTTACAAAATTGGTTCATTTAATTTTATATTTGATTATATTATTAAGAAAAACAGGACAAACAATGTCTTTAAGTCATGAACATGAAAATATTCAATTACTTTCTTCTAATGCTATTTTAAAAGTATCAAGAAAAATATAAATTTGTTCATCTTGGTATGGTATAAATTGTTGTTAAGCGATTGTTTAGACTTGGTCTTAATATTTCTGCCTTTTTATGTTTAAAAGATGTTAGGTATCAAAATTTTTCAAACTCTATTTTGGCTATGGTTGAATCTAATTTGGCTAATGACCCAATCTATTTTAATTGTTATCCAAACTTTTATGTTTCTCTTTTTGATGGAAAGATTTTGGATATTTTTTCTTTAACTATAAAATTAAAAAAACATTGATTTTGCTATTAATTCAAAATTTGTTGCTATTATTTATAGAGTTTACTATAAAGTTATGACTACTACTAAATTTAAGTGTAAATTTTTAAGAAATGAGACTTTGGTTTTTGAAGCAAATTCTCAATATAGTAAGATCCATGTTCTTAAAAAAGTAAGATGGCATGAGCTTAATCAAGTTGGAACTTGGAATTTTGAAAATATTTTTAATCTCATAACTATTGAAATCGGTTCAAGTGTATTTAGTATTTCAGAGAGATTCGATGGATCTGTTTAAATTCAAAAGTTTTTATGTATGTATTTTATTTTTGTTGGATTGGATGCTCTCAATTGAGCAAGAATTAATGGTTTAAAGGTTCCTACATGTTTTATAGATTATAGTGATGGATCTGTTCAAATTCAAAAGTTTTTATGTATGTATTTTATTTTTGTTGGATTGGATGCTCTCAATTGAGCAGGAATTAATGGTTTAAAGGTTCCTACATGTTTTATAGATTCTAGTCATGAATGATATATATATATATACATAAACCATATTCTATATATTTTAAATGAATAATAAGTATGAATATTTAATAAATAGTAATTGATTTAATTAAGAAAAAAATTACAAATATTTTTTTAATAATCAAGCACGTGACGCTTACAAATAATTGTGTACAAAATTGCAATTTCTCCCATGTCTTCAATTGGATAAAATAGAACTTTAAATGTGAGACTATGTGGATTAAGAGTCTATTTACTCCTTCAATTTTTTCAAAGGACTTAATATATTCAAATTAAGTTTCAAGGCTAATTAAATCATTAAACTTTATTTAATTAGTCCCATTTGTCTCTAATTTCACCAACTATTAGAGTGTAAATAACACACATTAATTTTTTTTTTTTAAAAAAAAGAAGAATACAAAAATTTTTAAAAAATAATGGTAATATTAGTTTTTAAAAAATAAAATTTCGAATCCTCAATTACTCTTATAAAATTATTAAATATCTTATATTCACAAAAATTATCCTTATACCATTTAGAATAAGTATTTAATCTACATTTTCTTTTTATTGTTTTATACAAGAATAAAATAACTAAAAAATTATCTATAAATCATTAATCTGTAGAGTAGAAAACAAGAAAATCATTTCTTCATTGCTCTTATCATACTAATCTACCTAATCGTGCAATTGATGATAATTAGCCACATTCTTATCAAACAAAACATTTGTCCTACACACTAGGGAAGTCACTAAATATTGTTGAAGTCACTTATTCAAGCAATCCTTATGGAATATGGGCTTGCATTTCAACATTTGTACACTCATCTTCAACAAATTTCGATAAGTACGCCAAGCTCTTTATTTTTATCTACAACTACTTTGTATAGCGAATTGTTGAATTTTTGTCCTTGATTAGCTATAAATATTGCATTATGCTTAATATGTATTTATGATTTGGGTTCGTCACAGTTCCAATATAACTGGTTAAAAAAGGATTACTACTTTGAGGATATAGATACCAAAAAAGACTATGACAATAGTGCAAAGTTGAAAGAGAAAATTGGATAGAGTTGTCATGATTGCTACTGCTGAGAAGAGAGTAATGAAGTCTTAATGTTGGAGAGAGAAATACATTTTAATTTTTTTTGGAACCCACTTATTGGTCCTTTCTCATGTTATTCACACTCTAGTAACTGGTAAAATTAATAGCAAATGGGATCAATTAAATAGGGTTTAGTGGCTTAGTTAGTAAATTTTAATTTAGATTTATTAGGTTCTTTTAAAATATTGGGGGCCCATAAAAGCCCTTTATCCCAAGTTTAACTTAACCTTAAAAATGTTTAATTGGTCAAAATAAGAAGTTAAGGGTGCAAAGTGACGTTTCATGATGAAGGGCTAATTGATATATTTGGTCGTTCTTTGCGAGTGGATGAGTTTCGGGGGGTCCAGAAACTGAACTATTAATTAAGTGAGGGTAGTTTTGTGAACACAAGAATAAATTTGTTAGAAGGTTGTGGCGACAGCAAAAATGGCCGCGGGAATAGCACTGGCCAAAATGGATGAGCGGCAATTTCCGGCTTACATAAATATTGTTATTTTATTACCTTTTTTATTTTTTATTTTTTTCCATATACCGTTCCTTTTTATTTTTTTAAAATAATACTTTTCTTATCGTAAATGACTTTGTTATATTGTTTGAGGTCATTTTTTTTAACTTATTCGTTTAGATGGCTAATGGGTTGATGATGTCCAACCTGGTGCTTTAAGATTTCGGGATCATTTCATATTAGAATATGAAAGAAAAACATAAATAATCTTAAGTAAATACATGATTAATTATGAATTTTCAGAATTTCTAGAATGAAAACTTTTATTTTACCTTTTTGATAAAATATTATATATTTCCATAATTTTAAAATCTTATCAAATTTAGATTATTTCAACTAAGTCTTAGGCTCCTTTGTTTTATAAAAAATAATTTATCTATAAAAAAAATACTATTTAACTAAATATAGGCTTTTACCTTCTTTTTTTTTTCCCTATTGAAAAGTGGAAGGATTTTCAGTGCTTTACAATATGCATATCAAGAAAATGGATAAATCTATTAGGAGTTTTAACTGTTAAGATTTTTTTTTCCCCTGTTTTATCATTTTAATAAAACAGAAAGATTTTTTACTCATTTAAATCGTGATGGAATTGCAAAGCTGCTTTCTTGTTACTAAATCTCTCTTGATGTGGAACATACCCAAACACAAGGTTTTGCAGAAATTATAGCAGTTTTGAGGTAAATATTTTATGAAAAATATATTTTTTAGTTTTTAAAATACATTGAAAATTTTTATTTTTATTTATCAAATTACAAGAAAATTTAGATTACAAACATTTTATATTTTACTATTTATTATTTAATACAAAAAATTAATAAAATAAAAATTTTACGAATTCTATCAATCATTGTAATCATCACTATCTAATGATGACTAATATGAATAGATAGTTAAAAATGATTTGTGATCTTAAATATATTAATAGATATATATATATTTATATGATTTGTTTTTTATTTGGATGAATTTATCAAAATTTTCGATGCACGAAAACTTCTAAACTGAGATATTTTCACATTTTGAGAACGTTTCCTTCAGAAAATTGACCAAAAAATGCTCAAAATGTTATGTTTGAACCATTTATACAATTTTAAATAATTAAGAAATGTGTTTTCACTTCAAAAACGTATTTATTTTGGTTTTCGACTCTAACAGACGAGAGATTCATTGTGTCCGATATGGGTTTAGAGTCCCTATTTGATAAAGTTTGACAATAACTTATATAAAAAAAAAAAAAGAAATAGCTTTGGTATGATTTAGTAATTATTTGCTTCAATATTTATTATAAATATATATATATATATATATATATATATGTTAAAAATATTTATAAATATATATCTACATTTTTTTATATTTATGCATTTCTCCATATTTTTTCTTATATTTTTAAAAAATAATATTTTTCTATGTCTGACTTGCGTTTCCCATTTTCTCTATAGCATTACTCAATATTAATATGTAGATAGCATGTTTTTGTTTATGCTTTCACAGTTGGTTAATCAATCAATATTAGTATGTAGGTAGCGTGTGTTTTGTTTATGCTTTCACAGTTGGTTAATCAATCGGGCCTCACAGTTCAACTCAAACTATTTAAATATTGAGTTTGATTTAATTTTAATTTATAATTTATTTTATTTGTAAATAAATAAATTTCTATATTTGGTGTGCTATAAAATAAAAATAGAATTTATTCAAATGAAATGAATTTTGTGTTTCATTCGGGTGTAGAATTTAATATTTTGTAAAAATGTTCTTTTGTTTTTTTAAATTTATATAAATTAAAAAAAAAAAAAAGAAAGAGTAGAGAGAGAAAGAAAAAGAAGAAGAGAGAATGTGAGAAATAAAAGAGAAAAGAAAAATAAACAGAAAAAATATATTTTAGTTAAGGGTTTTTTTTATCATAATGTAAAAATATTATAATATTATAATTTATTTAAATTCTATCAAATTTTATAAAATTTAATTTAATTATATTCAATTTTAAAGATTTAATGAAATGGAATTTCAAGTAACTTTTCATTTATACCAAACATATAAAATCTGAATTTTTAAATGAATTCTATAAAATTATAAAATGTATTTGTATTAAACACAATGCAAATTACTAACATATGTGTATCTAATTAGGATTTAAAATCTTTGATAATTTCATGACATGCAATTGAGAATTCAGTTAGTATAAATAATTAATATAAGTTGCAGCAGTTCCATTAGGGAGCTCGCAATAATGACATAGATAATGAAGAAATAATATCATGGGATACAATTAATTTTTTTTAAATAACTTAATTAGTAGGATCAAGATTTATATAGTTCGACTTTATGTGATTATTAACAATTTAAAATATCACTAAAAACATTTTATAGAGTATAATAGATTAATTTATTTGATGGTATATTCTTATTGAAAATTTTAAAATTTTCATATTTTTCTAATTTAATTGTTGATAATAACTTTTAATGTTATTGATGAATTATTTTCTTTATATTAATTCTTATTTTCTTTTATTATTATAGACATGTCAATATTTTGTATTCCCCTTGTGTATTCATGTATCCAATTAAGATTTAGTTATTGAAGTTAGAATTATTGATGATTTTATCTGACTTTCAATTAATTTAATCATGAATTAAATATTGAGGTGTTAATCCTTTGTTTAATTATATCGTGGCATGCAATTGTATTTTTTTCAAGTAATTTAATTTTGTTAAGATTAAGATTTATGCTGTTAGATTTTTATATATGATTTTAAAGTAACTTCATATAATTTGGATTTTCAATATTTTCAATTAGTTTAATTGATTTGATTTGAACAGTTTACTCAACTTCAAATCAAGCTATCAAACCGTCAAACTTTTTTTATTAATTTAATCAAACCATCAAACTTGCTAAATATAGAGAATGAATACATTATATTTTTATTTTTAAATATGAACAAAGAATCAAAGCACATGTCATAATAAAGTCCTTGGCTAAAAAATTTACTACATTATGTAGAAAAATTAAAAGTGACTATGATGAGAATTATAGTGGAGATATCATCAAATCTGTTTATAGGGTTTGTTTTAGATGTTTTGAGAAAAAAAAGTTGTTTGTTAATTTAACAAAAGTATTCTTTTTTGTACCAATTAAGTAGTGTTTCTTGGATTTTGTTATTAGTTCTGGTGGCATATAGGTTGATGATGTGAAAGTTAAAGCAGTAAAAGATTAGCTCACATTTAATAATACAAGAGAGGTAAGACGTTTTCACAGTTTAGCTAGTTTTATAAAATGTTTATTAGAGTCTTTAGTTTTATAGCTGCACCATTGAATGAATTTGTAAAAAATAGTGTTGGTTTTAATTGGGAAAAAGAGTAAGAAAATACTTTAAATTTGATTAAAGAAAAGTTGGTTTTCGCACATTAACTTATTTTGTCTAACTTTTCTAAAACTTTCAAAATTAAGTGTAATACTTCAAATTTGGAAATTAAAACTATTTCAATACCAGAGAATCATCTTATAGCTTATTCAAGTGAGAAGTTAAGTGGAATTACTTTTAATTACTCTACCTATTACAAGAAATTGTACATATTGGAGACATAACAACCCTACTTATGACCCAAAGAGTTTATGATCTATACTGACAATGAGTCATTAAAATCTTTAAAAGAGCAAAGTAAATTAAACAAAAGACATGCCAAGTAGATGTAATTTATGGAGACTTTTTCTTATGTGATCAAGTACAATCAAAGTAATTAGAGATGATATAAATTGTAATCATTTTCATGCTTTATATGCATATATTATAATTAAAGAAGTTAAACCAAATTATCATATCAATTTAACTAATTTTATGTATTTTACAAGTATTAAAAGAAAAAAAAAAAAGAAATTCCATAAAGAGATTGATTTTATGCTGTAGATGTTTGGTTCTTAAGATGTTGAGGATGATACACTATTACACCTTAATAATGCACCAAGAAGAAGTAGAGATGACATCTATGTTGCATGGAAACTCTTGCAATAAAGTTTTTCCGTGTTTTGGAAATGTTTCATTTTAGGAAATTTACAAAAACTCTCCCATAATATTTTATACACGTTTCTGCATTTTTAAAAAATTAAAAAAATGTATTTCCACTTTGGTTTCACTTTTTTGTACTATTAATTTTGGTTATGAAACTTATGGATAATTAATATTTATTTTTAAATATTTATTTGATAATATAGTTAATATTGATTCAGATAATTTTTTAATATTATTTTTTATATGATCTTATAATTAGTTGCTTCAGTATTTGTTATATGTAATGGTTGACATTGAAATCCATTAAGAAAGGTTAAAAAGAGTTGGACTCTCTTTAATGAGTCATAGTTTGAGCCCACTAATTTAAATTTCTTTAAGTAATCCAGGTAATTTGAAATTAATTTCAAAATCCTATCACCAATTTTCAATTTAAATCTACACATCACATAATTTAGATTAAAATACTTGTAGAGTCGTTTCTCGCATAAATAAAATAAATATTAAATTAAAATCCAAAATAAATAGAAATTTAAGCAAGTAAATTACAAACGATAAAATATGTGGATTGATGTATATTATAATCACAATAATAATTTAGTTAATTAAATTATAAATAAAATAAAATAATTATATATTTATACTATTTATGCCCCTCACATGAAAAATCTTAAAATTTATAATTTAAAAGATGGGCATGCATCCATAATAATATGAGTTTGAAAATTATAATTATAAATAAATAGAATTATTTAATCCAAATTAAGAAAAATAATATTAGTATTATTGTTAATGTTAATAATCCTTTTAATGTAATTGAAAGAATTAATAACACAACATAAAAAAGAATTGATGAAACCATAATAATAATAATAATAATAATAATAATAATGAAGAGATAAATAATATTGTGCTATTCAATTTTGCTAGGGAGATAAAATCTTAGCAAGATAAATATTAAATGTCAAACTGCACAAGTTAAAAAAAAAAAAAAAAGGAATGGATTTTACGTGCAAACAAAACACAAAAATTGAGAAAAACAAAAAAAGGTATTTTTTTGGATTGTTGATCGCAAAAAGCATGTAAAACAACCAGTGGCCTATGAAACACCACAGACAGCCTAATATGAAAACCCTAATATGAGAGAGAACGAAAGACCCTACGAAACACCACTGATCGTCACCTCCCCTCTCGCCCAACTAGATCATCCCCACTTATCACCGACAAATTTTTATTCATCGAGAATTTCCCTACATCATGGACAACCCATGATTTATTCTGTCTCTTTTCAAAGCATTAGGCTGTTACGCAAGTCATCATTCCTCGTAAATTAACAAAATGCAACCTTACTTTTCCCTTTGTTAACCTCGCATCTGCAAAAGACCGCCCTACAATCCTTCGATTTGCTAATTTAGTTTCTATTGGTGCACATAAACTATGAGGTATGGTATCCTTTCATTAGTGACCTTATAACCCCACCAACTCCTCCAAGACTACCCAAGCAATTCAACATAGCCCCATGCATCCTACCGTGTCAAAGCAATTTTGAGGCAGCCAACGTGATTCTCGCTCCTACGCACGCGTTGCCTTCAGCTCTACGTCTACCAACCCTAAACCCTCTTCCCCTTCATTGATTGATGGTCATTTTTAGGGCATTATCAATAATAGTGCATGGATTGATCGATCTGCTATTGACTTCCGTACACCTTGTTTGGATGAAGTGTTTGTAATGAATTGGAAGAGTTATTAATGGAATGAAATGAATTGATTTGATTTGAAAAGAGAGTGTTAAATTATATTTATGTTTGGGATGGTAAGAATGAAATGATATGGTTTGAAAGTAATTTTATTTATTCGCACTGGAATGAAATGGAAAGTTCATTTAAAAATTGATAAAAATACCCTTATACATACAAATATAATTTTCTTTTATTTTTTCATTTATCAAATATTTAATATTAAAATAAAAATGTATTGTTATTATTCAAAAATTATATTTTATTTTTATTCACAAAAAATGTGAACAATTATTTTTTTGTAATTTTTCCTAAAAAATAAAATATAAATAGTTTGAAAGTTAAAATTTTTTAATTAAGAAAATAAATTAATTTTAAATATGATTAGATGAATTAAAAATTTAAACACCCAACCAAAAATACCCTTCTCATATATATTTTTATATTTTTTATGTTTGGAAAATCTACCACTTGTTTTATATTTTGATAATAAGTATTTTCAATAAATCATATTATATTTGTACTATCAAATACATTTTTTCAAAAAATATTTATTTAAAATTTTTTTAATAAGGGGGATATATATTTGTTGTGGGTCCAACATAGGAAGAAGAAATGGTATTACAAAGAGGGCGAATATGTAATTTCTATGTCACAAATAATGTGAACCGGTGGGTGTTTGCAGTTTATTGATTTGGAAGGGTTTGGATGGGTTTACCAAACCCTTCCATTTCAATCCATTCCATCTAATACAAACACCAAATTTTTTTTCTAAATCAATCAAATCCATTACAAACACCTCATCCAAACAAGGTGTTAAAGACTTAAAGTTGGTCATTTCTATTCAAGACACACTCTCAAGCAATGGCCCGGATCGAGTTCTCATTGCTCCTATGAGAGGCTCCATGGTATTATTGATTGTTCCTTCAACTGATGATAAAAAAGTCACCCTCGACGGTTCAATTCCTTTGTTAGGCAGATGGTTCTCTGACGTACAGGCTTACGATACACGATTTATCGCAATGAGAAGGTTTGATTAGATTAGATGCCATGGGATTCCAATTCATCTGCGGTATGATGAATTCTTTGTTTGGTTTGCTAAATTCTTTGGAGACCTGGTGGGCCTTTGATCCTGAAATGTACAAGACCATAAGGTTCGACTATGCCTAGTTCTTAGTCAGTACTTCCTTATTAGATTGGATACATAAGAGACTTCGCATTGCCCATGGGTCTCTTACATTCACAGTCCTTTGTATTGAAGACCATTGTAATACTCTACTTGACGGTAAAGCTTGACGCTCTGATGTAGACTCTGACTCTGATGATGCCTCCTTATTTGATGTGGATTATGTTGTTACTCACTCGCACTCCAGAAGTGTTTATCACGGGGATGCTTCTTCCTCTGGTGATGACGCTCATTGAGATCCAATTGCAGCTGACCTCACCACTCCGATTATACTAAATAATCCAGACACTTTGCATGCCACATGTTAGGACACTCTTGTTTCTATTGATAACTCAGACCACATTAAGGTTACTTCGGTTATGCTGCCCTAAAATAATCTTGCTATCATTCCTTTCCTCCTTGATCCACATGTCAATGATAATGACCCCCGTATGTTAGCAATTTCGTGCAATATTGATATTACTACTGAGCACAACAACTACCCATGTTACTAGCCCAAAACCCCATATGCCCAAGCCTTCTTCCAGAAGTCGAAAACAACCCTCTTTTAAACACATGATGGATTTTGTCTCTTATGTCAGGAAGGTATGATGCAGTGCTAACAAATGGGCTAACAAACCTAAGAAGCGAACCATTTGCAAGGTTTCACCAACTTGCCTCTACCTTACTCAACCATCAGATAATGACATGCAACGCTGCAACACCAAACTTGAAGCTAACACTACCATATCTCTTCGCAGCAAGACGCAGCCTTAGAAGCTTCAATAACTTTTAACCTAGGGAAATCTTTGTGTTTCAGGGTTCATAAAAGTGACGAACTATATTAAGAGCACTTTTCAGACTATGATTCTTATGGCTCCAACTTGTAGAAGGACTCCAAACATTAACTCTTGTTGGGCATCATCCACTAAGTTGTGCTTATCTTGTTTCTTTGCTAATCATGGTTTCTATCCTCTCTTAGAATGCTAGGGGTCTTGGTGGCCCACATAAGCTTAAGCATCTTCGCAATCTCATCTTCCGATATAAGGCTGAATTGGTAGTTGTGCTAGAAACAAAATGTGTCTCTGTTGATTTCTTGCTCCTTCGCTCTATTTGGGGTGTGAGAAATATTGATTGGGTCTTTAGTGCAGCTTCTAATGCTTTTGCAAGTGGCATTCTTCTTTTATGGGATCGTAACCTCTTCCTTTACACCAACCAAATTGTTAATAATTTCTGGGTCTTTATCACGGGCAACTTTCTCACTAACTCTGTAAATTATTGCATTATTGCAGTCTACGCTCCTTGCCAACCTAATCTCCAAATAGATTTATAAGATAATCTTCTCATTGTTGCTAGTGCTAACACCTCACTTCCCTTGCTTTTTATTGGTGATTTTAATCAGATTGTTCATATTGGGGACGGGCAACCTGTTTCTATACTAACTTCTGGGGCACGTGCTTTTATCAACTTCATCAACCCCAGTGGTCTTCTTGATCTTGATTTCTATGGCGACAAGTAAACTTGGAGAAACTCTTTTTGTATGAGCCGTATCGATCATTGTCTGGTCTCCTCCATCTGGCTCACCTTTTCTCCTAAGTCGCAGCTCATTTCCTTTACTCGTGGGCCCTCTGACCATAATTTCTTGTGACTCAATGATGTTGACATTGATTTGTGGCCTAAGCCTTTCTACACTGTTGACTGCTAGTGGTATTATTCAGGGTTCTCTTTCATTGTTTGCAATGCTTGGTCTTACCTGCCTCTTACTTTACCGTTTCATGCCAAAGTGAAGCTTTTGCGACACTTTTAGCAGATTAGCATCAGTCTATCTTTAAAAATTTTAACTACAGTGTTGAGAAGATTTGTAAAACTATTCATGATTAGGAAGTGACCTCCGAATCTAGAGCTCTATCAGATGCTGAGTCGTCTACTCTTAACTCTTTTTGGCTTCGCCATGATGTATTGCATAAGCGTCAGGAATCTCTTTGGCATCAAAAGTCGAGGGTCTTTTAGTACCGATTAGGGGACCACAACACTGGATTTTTCCAGATGCACGCCTCGAACCGTTGGCGTCAAAACATTATTCACACTATTACTTTTGTAGGTGATTCTTTTAGCAATCAAGCGTCAATTACTAAGGCCTTCTTTAGACACTTCTCTGCAAGATTTAATAAACCCCAGTTGCCAGTGCTATAATTGAGAATTTCCATCTTCATCCCCTCATTGGCTTTCAAGCTTTTGATATGATTGAACCTTTCACGGTTGAGGAGATTAAGGATGCTATTGGGAAGCACCCAGCCCACACGGTGTGAACTTCTTCTTTTACAAAAAAAAGCTTGATATTAAAGATGACATTGTTGCACTTGTTAGCCAGTTCCACTTTACTGGTAAACTTCCAAATGATGTTAAGCATTCTTTTATTACACTTGTCCCTAAGAAAGTTTCTGCATCTCAGGATGAAGATTATAGGCCTATTCCCTAATCCATGGCATTTATAAGATTGTGGCCAAGTTACTTATGAACTGTCTTAAAATGGTAATGGATGACCTCATCAGCCGCACTCAGTTAGCTTTCATCTCTGGTAGGCAAATTCTGGACGGGTTCCTAGTTGCTAACGAATTGCTACAGTCTATCAAGAAATCGAAAGACGACAACTTACTCTTCAAGGTGGATTTTGAGAAGGCTTTTCATTCCATTAAACGGGATTTTCTTTTTTTGGCGCTCAGGGAGATAGGTTTTCATCTTGTTGGGTGTAATAGGATCCTGGAGTGTTTCGATCACTCTAAAGCTTCCATCCTTGTCAATGGAAGGCCATCAAAGGAATTTCATTTCTTCAATGGGGTTAAGCAAGGGAGCCCTCTTTCATTCTTTCTTTTTCTCATTGCTTTGGAACCTCTATTGGTTTCAATTTCAAAGCTTCATTCTATGGACCTTTTTGCTAGTGTTCAAGTCCCTCCGAATGGTCCTATCATTACTCACATGCAGTTCACTGACGATATGCTTATATTCTATAGCCCAAGTCATTTTGACAAGCAAAATCTGGCTAGGCTTCTTTGTTGCTTTAGTTTAGTCGTAGGGCTTTATATTAATTTTTATAAGAGCTCCATTATTGGAGTAGGACGACATGCTGCCTTGGTTAATAATATTGCAGAATCCATCTTGTATACTGTGGTCAGCCTCCTTTTCACATATCTTGGTCTTCCTCTAGGAGCCTCTCCCAAGCATATGTCTACTTAGGCACCAATCATTGATAAGATCAAGAATAAAATGGCATTTTGGAAAGGTAAGGTGCTTGGGGTAATTTGCACAATAGTGTAAAAAAATAAAAAAATTAGTGAAGGATGGTGAAAAAAAATATTGATAAAAATGGAGTAGATCAAAACTTATTTAGCAAATAGGGGCGATCAAAAGAGTCCGTCCACTAGTCAAACTGATGAAGTCACTGTTCATCAACGTACCGTTATATGCACTTGGTCCGCCAGTTTAACTAGCGGACCAATAGTCTGTCCGCTACTTAGAGTGGCGGATAAATAATTAATATTATTATTATATTAAATTAAAATTAAAATTTTAAACTTTAAATTAAATTAAAATTTAAATAAATTAAATTAATAAATTAAATATATTAAATATTCTAATTAAAATTTAATATTTTAATTAATATTAGAATTCAATATTTATAATTATAATTATATTACTTATTTTTATTTTTATTAATAAATTAAATATAAATATTATATTAGTCATAAAATTAATGAACCATTGTATAAGAAGATAGATTTTTTGTGAATCATGGAATGACTAGAATTACATTATTTTGACGCCTTTTTATTACAGATAATTTGTGAAATGATTTTTTCATTAGGGGTAATTTGTAAAATGTTTTTTTGTAATTATTTTGTCCCTCATTATAAATGTCAAAATAGTGCAATTGTAGTCATTCCGTGATTTATGAAAAATTTATCTTTTTGTTCAATTGTTCATTAATTTTATGGCTCATATAATATTAATATAATATTTATTTAATTAATATAATTATTTATAATTATTTTATTAATTAAAATAAAACTAAAAATAAGTAATATAATTATAATTATAAATATTGGATTCAAAGATTAATTAGAATATTAAATATTAAATTGAATATTGATAAAATATTAAATTTTAATTAGAATATTGAATATTAATAATATCTAATATTCTAATTAAAATTTAATATTTAATATTCTAATTAATCTTTGAATTCAATATTTGTAATTATAATTATATCACTTATTTTTATTTTAATTAATAAATAATTATAAATATTATATTAATATTATATTAGCCATAAAATTAGTCGACCATTATAGAAGAAGATAAATTTCTCATAAATCACAGAATGATTAGAATTGCACTATTTTGACACTTATAATTATGAGCATAATAATTGCAAAATTTTTTTTTACAAATTATCCCTAATGAAAAAAAAAACATTTTACAAATTATCCGTAATAAAAAGGTGTCAAAATAATGTAATTCTAGTTCTTCCATGATTTACATAAAATTTGTCTTCTTCTACAATAGTCCGTTAATTTTATGGCTAATATAATATTTTATTTAATTTATTAGTAAAAATAAAAATAAGTAATATAATTATAATTATAAATATTGAATTCTAATATTAATTAAAATATTAAATATTAAATTTTAATTAAAATATTGAATATTAATATAATATTTAATTTATTAATTTAATATATTTAAAATATAGTATAATATAATATAATAATAATATTAATTATTTGTCCGCCACTTTAAGTGGTAGATAGACTATTGGACCGTCAGTTAAACTGACGGACCAAGTGCATTTAACGGTACGTCAATGAACTGTGACGTCCGTCAATTTAACTGGCGAACGGACTCAATTCACCACCTCTATTTGCTAAATAAGTTTTGATCTACCATATTTTTATAATTTTTTTTTTCACCCTCCTTCATTAATTTTTTTTATTTTTTTTACACTATTTTGCAAATTACCCCAAGGTGCTTTCTCAGCCTGGTCATTTGGCATTAATTTGATCATGTATTACTTCTCTTCCACTTAATTACATGTCTTATCTTCAAGTTGTCGGTTTCTATTGCTAAATGCATCAATCGCCACATCAGCTTCTTCTTTTGGTTGGGAGGAACGAATCGCCACAAGATGCACTGTTGCCCATGGATTCTCTTGTTATGTCAAAAAAGCTTGAAGGTCTTGGTATCATAGATATCTCTCTTCACAACAAAACACTTCTTTTTAAATGGCTTGAGAGGCTTTGTGAGGATAAGGATTCCCTTTGGCACCAGGTCATTACTTACAAGTATCATTATTCTCGGGTTGATTTTGTGGCACATTGCTTGGGGTTTTCAAGAGTTTGGGATGGTATCGTCTCTTTGCTCACTTCTTCGGATCCAATGTCTACAACTACTAGAAGTTGCTACCGTATTCGCTTAGGTAATGTTGGTTCCGTGTTATTTTGGTATGATGTTTGGTGTAGAGAAGACTCTCTTAGTGCTACCTTCCCGTTCTTTATGGTCTCAGCCTGCTGCCTCGAGGTTTTGTAGTTAACATGGGAACTTGGATAGATAATGGTGTGGCACTGGTCCTGGTGTGGCACTGGTCCTTACACCGGACAAGATAATTGAATAGCTTTGAGGAACGCTTAGTTACCACTCTCCTTGATCGCGTCAATTCTTTTAGGCTTCATAAGAACGTTGACGATGGTTTCAGTTGGCTGGCCTCCACTAGTGGCATTTTCATTATTGGTTATCTTTATCATAAGCTTATTACTTCAACTATACATGGACGAAAATTGATACCCAATGTTTAGCTCAATTTTTTCCTCACAAAGATTGAACCTTTTAGCTGGTTTCTTTTCTCTACTTGCCTCCCTGTCAATGATTTCTTTTTTAGCCATGGCATTTGCATCATTGACTCTAATCATTGTATTTTCAGTAAGAAGTTTGGTGAGTCCCACTTGCATCTCTTTCTTCAATGCAATTTTGTTTCGCGTTTGTGGTGCTTCCTCCTAGATTGGGGGGGGGGGGGGGGGGGGTGTTATGGGTGTGACCCCTTTAGATCTACCTTCATTTTATGTATATTGGAACAATATGGTCACAGGGAAGTTGCAGCATGTCTTCTGGAAAATCCTTTTCTACACCACTACTTGGTCCATCTGGTTACTTCACAACAACACCACTTTTAATCTGGGGCTCTTTTTAGTTGAGAGCTGCAAATTTATAGTAAATTACAGGGCGTGGGTCTGGTTCAAATATCTACATCCTAGCTTTCCTTATTTGGCTAATTGTCTCCTGCATTCTGTAGTGGGTATCAAGCACTGGTCTAGTCGTGCTCCACTCCCCTGTAGCCCCATCTGTTAGCCCCTTCCTCGCTCTTCCCTTTCGCATGAAGCTTGGGGTCCGTCCTTGTTCTTGCTTGATTGCTTAGCTTCTAGGTAGGGTTTTTCATTACATATCTCTTCCCGAGATAGGTGGTTTTTCCCCTAATTTAATAAAAAAAACAATGGCTTATATATATATATATGGCATCGGGGCTATTGATTGCCTTTCACAAAAAAATTTTTCGTCATCTACTTTTGCTACAGGAGATTAATGAGCTAAATTTGCAATTTTTTTTTTCAGTGGATCCCATGGTGGCTTGCTATAGAGTCATATGCTAGGTCACAATCACAGATGACGTTCAATATAATTTGGTTCAATTTGTACATTTGAAATTTTTGGAATCGGAGTGAAATTTCGAGAATTCTCAAAATGAAGAACATGTACTATTTCAAATTTTTAGTTTAGTTTGATATGATCCCTTAAAAATTTAAGGTGATTCAGTTCGACTCTTTGGTTATTTTGGGAAGGCTAAGTTTGGTTCGGTATCAATTCGAACATTCGGTTATTTCAATTTATTAAAAATTAAATTTTACGTTTTTAATTTTTATGAACAAAAATAAAATAAAATTTACATTTTTCACTTTTAATTATTCATGGACTAAAATAAATAAGTGACAATTTAATAAATTATACATTAAATATTAAGTTAAAAATTTTCTAATGTTTATTACTAATTTATTATTAATAATTAATAAAATCTAATTATTAATAATATATACTAATTGAGTGAGTTAACTACGAATATATATATATATATATATATAACTACAATTTGATTAAATTTTTTGGTGTGGAATGATTATCAAACAGTTCAATGTGGTTCTCGATTCAGATAATATAAAAATTTCCAATATCGTTCCATTTAAAATTTTGATACTATTTGATTAAGATATTTTACTATTTATACTGGAGATCTTCAATTTTGAATAGATTTAATTTGATTATTGAATCCAATTCAGGAATATCCAAGTTTTGTTATATTAAAGTTTCCTTGCCTCTGGCAACCGACAGTAGCCAAAAGTTTTTTTTTTGGTTGCCTTTCGTAAAAATCACTTTACAGTATAATTTGTCTTTTCTAGGTTCCTCCATTTTTTTTTTTAATACCAAGAGATTAAAATTCATAATAAAATAATATATTACAGGACTTGATGTGAGTTTATGGCTTTTATCTACGATTTTAATTTATGTTTTTTGTCAACAATAATATTAATAATATTTGATGGGAAATAATATTATATTAAATACAATTAATTAATATTTAATATAATAATTAATTAATATTTAATATAATAATAAAGTAATATATTTATTTTGTAAATAATATTAACTTTAATTAATATATTTTTTAATATAATAAGATAAAATATAAATTATAAGTATAAAGGATGTAACATAAGTTTAATGTGAGTCAAAATATAATACATCAATATTTGATACATCACGACTTATATATCCAAAAGTGATACATCAGGGCTTGTGTCTCAAGACTTAGTGCATCAAAACCTATGCATCAGAGACTGTACATAAGGACTTAATGCATTAGGACTTGTGCATCAAAACTTATGCGTCAAAGCCTATGAGTAAAGACTTGATGCATATGGGTTTATGCATTAGAACTTAATGCATTAGGAACAATGCATCAGGACTCGATGCATTAGAGCCTATGCGTCAGGACTTGACGCATTAGAGCCTATGCGTCAGGACTTGACGCATTAAGAATTAAATTATCCTCGAAATATTATGCATCTTATAGAATTAAAATGAATGAGTCATGTTGCTTGTCTTGTATTTGTTTTGCTTTTTGTTCTTTCTTACTCAAACTTTTGAAATTTGATTTCTTATTTTTTATGTCCATGGATGCGGGTACTCTGAGTATTTACTATGTCTCCCATGATGAACACCAACAATATGATTAAGAAGAAGTCTTCCAAGGATAAGGACAAGATGCCTCAACAAAGCAATTCTACTCAACAAAAGGATTTGTTAGTAAATAGAGATAAAAGCTTTCCTCTAGTCCCAACTAGGAATACTTGAAAAGATTTAACTCTCTCTTTTGATTTATTTTGGAGTAACAAAAAAAGAAAGGAATTTGGTACCTTTCCTCCTAAAGGAGACTTTCAATTCATTAGCTTTGAAACTCATATTCAATCTAGAAAGCTTATACCTGCTGAGTCAGTTCTGCATTTCAGAGTCGAGAAATGAGAGCTCCCAGTTCTACACAATCATCAAAGACTCAAGGAATGGGTGCACTACACCTTGAAGAAACTGGACTATAAGTCAATGCTGAGAAAAGCTAGTGTCTTAATAGATGTGAGAACTTGTATCCAACCTACTCCAATAAATTGATTAATCTCTGAGTGGTTTTTTCAATGTTGATTTTAACTTCATTGTCTGGGCATACTCGAGGTTCTTTCCATCTATGATTGAATCTCTAAATACTGATGTCGAGAATAAGTTATTAGTACAAATATATCCAACACATTGAGTAACTAGACAATTTGGGTATGTCTAAGGTGTGCCTAGTGATATTGTCCATGCACTAGATTTTATCTCATGTTATATTCAATTTGTGTTTGGAAATAGGTAGGAGCTTTATCTTAGAGTAAGACAGTTTGGAAATAGGTAGGAGCTTCATCTTAGAGTAAGACAGTTATTCTTTTCTTTAATTGAGTGAATAGGGGTCACATCTGTAGAATGGGGCACTCAAAGATAAAACTATTTTTATTTTTTCTTGGATTTTACTAGTTCTCTTATTAAACATCCTCTTATTGAGCGACTAGTTTATAAGAGTGACTTATCATTGTGTCTTCCTTGCAAAAACATAGGTATAACTAATAAGGAACCCTTTATAAGCAATGAGGATGTTAAGATAGAGGCTACTGTAGATGCTGAGACATACAACAAAAGGAAAAATATAGTTTCTTATACTCCAACTGAACAAGTGTTAATAAAGTAAACGTGAAATTTAAAGGTAATATATCTAATATATATTTAATACATTTTTTTGATTCTTTAAGAACTAATATTTATCATTCTGCAATAATTTTTCTTCTTTTCTTGATTGATTATTTGTTTTAGGATACCTTAACTGAAGCTTATGCTAATCGATTACCAATTCCTCAAGACAATCTAAATGACATCCTTGATATAATTTCTTCTTCAGAGGTGGGAAGAGATGACTTCAATATTAGTTCCATCTTAAACACAAAAGTTCATACCTTTAGGAATCATGAAATTACAAAGCAGCTCATAAAAGAACAATTTACTTCTATGATTAGTGATGAAAATATAGAGAAAAATAACACCAAAATGATGCTGAAAGTTCAAACGATGAAAACTCTAATAATGATGCTTCTAATTTAGGTGATAGCAAGACTATTATAGAAGCTAATGATCACGTTGATGATGTTGCAGCTCATATTGGTATTGATGGTGAAGGCAAGGAAGATGAAGCCATTAGATGTGGAATTTTAGGTTTGCATGATAATATGATGTCAATGTGCCTAATAATAATAAAGATAACACCTCTAATAATGTTGCAATCATTGTGCCTACTTCCAACAAACCTATTCTAAGGTTATTATTAGAGTTGATGCTCAAGACCATACTAGTCCTCCCAAAGTTATACGCTGTTCTTATAACAGAACTTTTTGAGTGCATCTCAAAGATGTCAATTACATCAACTTTCACGATTTTTGAGTGCTTCAATGCTATGTCCCTTACTTAGAGAAGGCATACATCAAAACAAGTGAGTTTTAGAAGAACTCATATCTTCAAGGAATGATAGCTAGATCCTTCATGTTATATCTTATTGGGGAGTCTATACATCTTATGGATAGGACTTGGAAATAATTATATGAAGAGGATATGAACTTTATCGTGGATAGTATTGAGATTACGTTAAATGTGATTTTAAATGTAGGCTTTTTAGTTCCCTATATTGAAAAAGCTAAAGCACCATTAAAGTCTTATAAGACTTGTAATCATTGTAGTGTGCCATAATCAAAGATGAATCTCTTAATACTTACATGGAGTAGTTGAGGTGTGAGAGAGTCGGCCTTTGTCAGTAGTTAGGATCCACCACTAATGAGCTAGATTTAGATTCTAGATGTTTTGCAAGGGTTTTTTAGTGATGTAATTGCAGTTTAGTTAAGATTTTTGATTTAGCTCTTGCTTTCCACTCTTTATCTTCAAGTTGAATAAATAAATTACTTAGTTTTCTACATTTCCTTTATTTAACTTTTAATTGATTGATCATATAATAATGCATTATAATGAAACAAAAGGACATATAATGATATGTAGTGAATACTCAAGGCTTTATTGCATCAAATACTTGATAAAAAAGATCACATGATAACTGCCCTTACAGATGAATTTCTTCACATGCTGAAAATTAATTGGGGCATTTATAGCATTTGCCTTTGGTTTCAATAGCTTACAATAACCACTATCACTGGCTTCGTGCACAATATATGAACCTTGGTGTGAACTTTGAAGTAAAAATGTCTCGTCTGATATGCTCAATGGCTTATAACACAACATCTTTTTCTCGAAAATATATATTTTTTTACCATGTGATCATATGCCAAACTTAGCCATCATTAGTAAGTGACTAGCTTTATCTCTCTTTTCATCTAATGCTTCTAAGTCTAACACTTTTAGAGCATCAAGTTGTGCACTTAAAGCTAATCTCACCAAGGGAACTAGAATTTTAATAAGAAGAATTGCTTTAGAACATACACAAGAGAAAATGGAGAAGCCTTAGTTAGTCCATGTTTTGAAGTATGATATGCCCACAATGCTAATGAGAGCTTTTCATGCCAAGTTTTAAAATCATCATGGACTATTCGACTGAGTACTCTAAGAAGTCTTATATGTAACTTCAACTTGTCCCTTTCTATTGGGATAATGAGTGAACTTTATATAATTCACATTATAAGATGTTAGAAGTTCTCGGGTTGAAGATTTGATAAATGGAGTACCATTATTCGAAGGGATGCCTCTAGGGATCCCAAAGCGATAAATGAAGTGTTCTTTCATAAAGTTTGCCAAGGCTAGTCTATTGGCCTTCTCTAATGAGAGAGCTTCCACCCAGTTACCAAAGCACTTTATTGCAATAAAAATCTAATGGGGCTAATCAAATTAGATGCCTAAGTATGAGAGGCTCAGGGGTAGTCAAACTATGGAGTTCAATAATTAGATCATGGATAGCATCACCATGAAGTTGGATGACACATATTCTTTGGCAAAAAGAGTCCTATTCTATAGTAGGCCAATAATACCTAATGTCCAATAATGTTGAAATCTTTTGCCCTTTAATGCTCACCACAAAACCTAGAGTGAACTTCAACTAACACTTTAGTGGGAGATAAACATTTTAAAGTTTTCCTATAAAAGACAAATGATAAAGTTCATCGCCTTTAAAGCGAAACTTCTTTGCGTGCTTTTTCACCAACTTTGCATCTGAAAAGTTTGTTAAAAGTATGTTACTTCTCAGGTAATCAATATAAAGACAATGCCAATCTCTTGCATGATAAATAAAATTGCATTTTAGGGAATCAATGATCTATGAACATTTAATATAAGAGCCTTATAACATAAAAGTGTACTTTATTGTAGAAGGCCAATAATACTTGGCCCATTGATTATGACGGTATAAAGGTGGTCCTTCCACTCCACACCATTATGTATGTGTGTATTTCAACTTTTCTTAAGTCTCCATAAGAGAAATGCATCTTGCTAAAATCTCATTGGTCCCTTTATAATACAAGACATCAATAAGAAGCATGGAATTTTTTAGACTGTCAATAGTAGTTATGGGACGCATTAACTTCCTCTTAAAAGGAGTACAACATTCATTAATAACTTCAGGATCAAAAGTAATGAATTATAAAGACGTGTAAGGAAAAGACTTCTTAAAGATAAAAACATCAAAAAGCTCCTTTTAATATAGAATATAAATTATTGAATCCATACTTGCAAGAGCATCTGCATGATGGTTAGATGATTTAAGAGTATGCTCACATCTTATAAATTAGAATTTGCTCATTAAAGTTTGCATTGCAACTCGATAAAGTGTAAGATCGGTCAATGATTGATTACTTATGAACAGAGGAATATGAGCTTAATCAGTTTGGTAATTGGTCACACATTTGATGAATATAAGTCCCAAGTATAATTCAAAGATCAAAAAGATGATAAATCCTTAAATCTAAACTATATCTTTAGAAAACTTGTTTTTAGCTACCTGGAATATATGATTTTAGTTGTGTTAATCTCAATCCTAAATTAACCAAGTAATTCAAAACCTAGATTAAACTAATTTTGTGAAATTATCAAGCTCATTCAATAATCTCACCAAGTTCACTCAAGAACTCAAGAAGAGAATCAATCTCACAAAGTTTAAGCAAAAATCATTTGTTCTCTTATTAATAACCAAATAGAAGTAAAAATAATTTGTTCTCTTATTAATAACCAAATAGGGTTAAATACCCTTTATAAATGTTAAGAAAATAAAATCCTTTCTAATTCAGCCTTGCATATTCTGGCCGAATTTACAGCTCCTAAACTTATTAGGATAACTAATCTCACTCTCACATAAAGACTAAAAGCAAATAATCCTATTGGTTGCCATGATCTAGCCTAACTAATTTCTAGCATTAAAACACCTTATTTCAAGTTTCCTTACATAAGTAAATAACTAACTAAAAAATCTTAACTAAAATAAACATGATATTCAACCAATGAGGAGAATTCCTTATGACAATAGAAAGACAATGCCACTAAGCAAATCTGGTATGGATCTTTAACATTTGGGCTTGTCTTCACATTTTGGGCTCAACTCTATGCTATGACCGAATGGTGTTGGGCTTTGGTCCTCTCAATCAATTGGGATCCATTAAGCACTCCATTTGAAGAGTCCAACCTCTCATCTTTATGTATTTGGGCTTCAAACAATCCATTGTCTATTTGGGCTTATTCTTTCCAAATCCTTCCTAATATAAAAGCTACAAGTGCATCTTTAAATTTCTTTAGCCTTCTTTTTCTCATTAGGCCTTAAAGTTGTAATGGATCCTCGTTGGGCTTGTTTTGACCAAATGCATCATTCCCTCATTCCTCAAGAGGATTCGTCCTAAAATCTAAACCTTCATCAAAATCAAAAGGAGACAAATTAGTAATATTAAAAGTAAGACTAACATTACAATCATTAGGCAAGTCTAATTTGTAAGCATTATTAGTAACCTTTTCTAAAACCTAAAAAGGTCCATCTCCCGTAGGGCTAAGCTTACTTTCCCTAAGATTAAGAAATCTCTCTTTTCCAAAGTGTACCCAAACTTAATCTCCTAGTTCATATACAACCCTAACTCTACCCCTATTTGCATTTTTAACTATTTGTTCATTCCTCTTTTCTATGTTTAAATGCACCTTCTCATGCAATTACTTAACATAATCAAATTTTTTTTCCCTTTTAAGTCTATACACAGATTTGAAGTTATATGGGAAAGATCTAATGGACTTAATGGTACAAACCCATAAACAATTTCAGAAGGTTAGTCATGGATGGATGAATGCACACTCCTATTATATGCAAACTCTATATGTGATAAATAATCATCCATAGATTTCAAGTTCTTTTTAATTAAAACTCTCAAAGTTGCCCTAAAGTTTTATTAACAACTTTAGTTTGACTATTAGTTTATGGAAGAGAAGAAGTAAAAAATAACAATTTAGTTCCTAATCTACTCCATAATGTTTTTCAAAAGAAACTCAAAAATTTTGTATCCCTATCACTAACAATAGTTTTAGGCATACTATGCAAGCTTATAATTTCTTTGAAAAATAAATTTGCAATATTAATGACATCATCAGTTTTGTGACATGCAATAAAATGTGTCATTTTAGAGAATCTATCAACAACCACAAAAATAAAATCATTACCATGTTTTGACCAAGGTAAACCTAAAATAAAATCCATTGAAATATCAATCCAAGGCATTCTAGGTACAGGTAAAGGCATATATAATCTATGTGGTTTTAGTTTAAACTTAGCTTATTTACATGCAACACATTTATCATAAACTTTTTGAACATCAATTTGCATATTGGGCCAATAAAAGTGTTTATGAGTACATCTAAGGTCTGTTGCTCACCAAAATGCCCTATAAACCCACCCCTATGGGCTTCCCTAACTAGCAATTCGCACAAAGAAGATTTAGGCACACAAAATTTATTATCTCTAATAGAAATCCATCATGCCTATAATACTTCTTAAAATCGATTTTCTCACAATTCTAGTAGTATTGGCCGAATTCAACATCATCAATATACATGTCTTTAACGTACTCAAAACCAAGCAATTTAGAATATAAAAGAGCAAGAAGAACATACCTTCTATATAGTGCATTGACCACTACATTATCCTTACCTTGTTTATATCTTTTTACATATGGAAAACACTATATGAATTCACTCCATTTAGCATGTCTTATTTAGCTTTTGTTGTCCCTTAAGGTATTTCAAAAACTCATGATCTGTATGGATAACAAATTCTTTGGGCCAAAGATAATGTTGCCATGTTAATAAGGCCCTAACTAATGTATACATCTTTTTATCATAGGATGGGTAGTTAAAAGTAGACCCACTAAGTTTTTCAATAAAGTAAGCAATTGACATTCCTCCTTGCATCAAAACAACTCCAATGCCCAAACTTGAAGCATCATATTCAATTTCAAAAGTCTTAGCAAAATTAGGCATAACTAACAATGGTGCATTAGTTAATTTAGATTTTAACAAATCAAAAGCCTTTTGTTGTGCCTCCCCCATAGAAAACTAACACTTTTCTTTATAATTTCAATTAGGGGTGCCATAATTATGCTCAAATCTTTAGCAAATCTTCTATAAAAACTAGCCAAACCATGAAAAGATCTTACTCATTTATGGTAGTAGGTTTCGGCAAAGAGGAAATAACACTTATCTTCTCTTCATCAACTTTTATTCCATCTTTACTTACCATAAATCCTAAGAAAACAAGTTTACTAATACAAAAAACACTTTCTAAAGTTAACATATAACTTTTCCTTACACAAAACATCAAAAACCAACCTAACATATTCTAAAGGCTCTTTTAAAGATCTAGAATATATAAAAATGTCATCAAAATTAACAACTATGAATTTTAGTAAATATGTACGCAACATATGATTCATCAATCTCATAAAAGTGCTAAGGGCATTAGTTAGCCCAAAAGGCATCACTAACCATTCATACAAACCATATTTAGTTTCAAAAGCTGTGTTCCACTCATCCCTCTTACGCATACAAATCCCTCTTACGCATGCAAATTTGATGATATCCACTCTTTAAATCAATTTTTAAGAATAAGCATGCACCATGCAATTCATCTAACATCTCATCAAAAGTGCTAAGGGCATTAGTTAGCCCAAAAGACATCACTAACCATTCATACAAACCGTATTTAGTTTTAAGAGCTATTTTCCACTCATCCATCTTACGCATACAAATTTGATGATATCCACTCTTTAAATCAATTTTTGAAAACATGCATGCACCATGTAATTCATCTAGCATGTCATCTAACCTAGGAATTAGATATCTACATTTAATCATAATGTTATTAATTACCCTACAATCCACACACATGCGCCATGATCCATCCATTTTAGGTACGAGCAAAATAGGAACAACATATGGACGCATACTCTCCCTTACCAAACCTTTCTCCATTAGCTCTTCTACTTGCCTTTGAAGTTCCTTTGTCTCCTTGGGATCACTTATATAGGCTGGTCTATTAGGAATTTGAGAGGCCAGGATGAAATCAATTTGGTGTTCAATACTGTGGTAATCCCTTTAACACATCTTTGAGAAACAATTTTATAAATTCTTGCAATAAAGAAACAAAACTACTAGCAAGAAAATTGGTTAGATTATCACTAAAAGAAAAACATGTTAGTTGCAAATCTTTATACAGTAGCATAGCCATTGGGTGTTTTGGCTAGCAAGACTTTCCTCACATATTTCTCTTTTGCATAAAAAGCTCTTTTCACACCTTTTCTAATTGCATGCCCCTCTTTTTTCTTTTAGGCATCCTATTTTTTATCTCATTTTTCCAATCTAATATCACGCCCCTCTTGAGTTTTCTCATAATTTTCCTTTTGTCGTGCCAATACTTTTTCTTATTCTCTCTCTCTCTCTTAAAATTTATTGATCTTCATAAATTTAAGAAGGGGATAAAGAAGATAATACAATGTACTTATCCTCAAAATCAAACTCATATACATTAGAAAACCCATCATATTTTGCCCTTTTATCATATTGCCAAGGTGGTTCAAAAGCATGTGACTAACTTGCATAAGAATAACATCACATAACACCTCATCTTTGTACTTGCCCATTGAAAATGCTAACCTAACTAGCATTGTAACTTTAATTTCACCACATTCATTTAGTCATTACAAATGATATGGTTTAAGATGCTTTAAAGTTAGCAATTTCATCTTTTTAGCTAGATAGGTACTAGCTGCATTGGTGCAACTACCACCATCAATTATAACAAGACATAAGTTATCATTTATTCTACATCTTGCATGAAATATATTTTCCCTTTGCATATGTTCATCCTTTATTTGGGCATTTAAAGTATGTTTAGTCACAAAAATATCTTATGTTTAGTCACAAAAATATCTTTGCTTGTTACCTAACTGGGGTTTTCTTTATCAACATCACTAGCATCTTTCAATGAAGGCATTTTAGGATTTGTTTTTTCTCCATCTTCATCTTCACTAGTAATCTCACCATCTCTTAAAACCATTGCTCTTTTGTGAGGGCAATCACATGCAACATGCCCTCTTTCTTAGCATTTAAAACATAATTGAGCTACTTTTATTAGGCTTAATAGGTTCGACCCTAGTAGGAAAATTGGGCTTCCCTTCTTCCTTTTTAAGTGGTTCAGCCTTGGACCTCATATTGGGCTTATCACCACTTTTAAACTTGTTAGTCTAAGAAACTAAATTGAAATTGGGCCTCGATGGCTTACCCTTTAGTTGTTTTTCCACCTTGATAGCATTGTGGTACAAATCCTCCAAATCATTGTAGGGGTACATCTCCACTTGATTAGCAATTTCTTTTTTGACTCTAATAAGAAATCTAGCCATAGTTTGTTCCATGGTCTCCTCAATTTTAGCCTAAAACAAAGTTATCTCTAACTCTTGGTAATATTCTTCCACACTGTTCCTCCCTTGCACTAGTCTTTACAATCTATTGTGCAAATCCTTATAATAATGACTAGATACAAAACATTTTCTCATGACTCTTTCCATCTCTTGCCAAGTACTAATTGGACTATCTCCACATTTTTTCCTAGTGTACATGATTTGATCCCACTATACAAAAGCATAATCTACAAACTCTACAACTGCAAGCTTAACTTTCTTTTCGTCACTATAATTATGACAATCAAATAAAAATTATACTTTCTTTTCCTATGATAAATAGGACTCAGGATCACCCTTGCCATTGAAAGTAAGAATTTTTAGCTCAATGCCACTTAGATTGCCATCTTGCTTACTTGATCTTTAGGAACTTTCTTCATATGAATTACCTTCCTCCTCATTATTGATAAATCTGCCATGTCTTGGTTTTCTTGAATGGATGCATGTATTATTGGAATTGGAGGTGGTTTGAATGCTCCCAAGCTATTCTTTCACCTCTTTAAACTCTTGTTGTATAAGGGTCATAGTGTCTTGCATAACTTTCATAAAAAACTTCCATTATGGATCATCTTTAGGTTCTGCCATGGTTAGTAAAATAATAAAAGAATATCCTCATAAACACACCCTTATGTGTTTACACTCAATTGATGGCACTCACACTCATGTTTAACTTAAATTTGGTTTTTACCCTCTTATGAGCTTACACACTCTTGCCTTTTACCACTTAATATTCTTTTCTTTCAGTTCTTTAATGACTAAGTTACTTTATGTTAAGACAAACTCAAATCAAACACAAAACAAGCATAAACCAGACCTAAATAATTAGAAAACAAAGAATTAAAAGTAATACAATCTGGTTTCAAGCAAAGAAATAACTAAATACCTAATTAAAATTTAAGAATTTAAAGGTAGGTAAAGTTGCAAAATGGTGTTTTGAACTTAAAATTGATGCAAAATCAAGCCTAGGCTGAATACAAATAAAAAAAATTGAAATCAAATTCTTTTGCTGCAAAAGAAGTTCTTATGCAATTTTTAACTTCCTTTATTTCTTTCTTTACTTTTCTTTTCTTGTCTTTCTTTTCTTTTGACACTTTTTAATCTTTTCTTTCTGTTCTTTTTGTTTTTTTCTTTTTACCTTGGAATCTTAAATTAGAATTAAAATTGAAAGAATTACAAAGAACAACTTAAAAACCATGCAAAATCAAGTAGAAGTTGAATAGAGTAAGATCAGGGGCAAATTCATAATTTCACCTTTCCCTTGAATTTGAATGATGTGGTTCAGGCCTTGACACTTAAGAAACACCAACAAGGTGATTAGACATAAAAAGAAATGAATTATAATGAGAAACAATAAAGAAATTGCAAGAAACAAACTTAAAATCAAGTTTCCTTAATTCAAAGAAATTTTGGCAAACTTTTAAATTTCAAGGAATTTCTTGAATTAAACAATTCATATATGCAATTGGGGACATAACAAAGGTTAATCCACAAAGAAAAATGAATTTGAATTGAAAGAAACAAAGAAATCCAACTAGAACAAGGAAACATGAATAGTTTGCAAAGTTCTTTAATTTAAGGAAATTTTGCAAAGGTACGAGATTCTTATGGAATTTTTTGATGAAATTTGATATGGGATGGTAAAATAACCTAATTTAATGATTGAAAGTGAAAACAAATAGATTGGGACTCAATTGAACAAGTAAAACAAAATTGGTGCTAGAATTACTCAATTTGCAATTTTCTTTATTTTAAGGAAAGTTTTAAAAGCAATCTATTCCAATTAGCTCTTAATGATGCAAAAACATGTTTGGATGATAAATCACACTAATTCAACAATGGAAATCAAAGAAAATAAAATGTAACATAATGAAACAAGATGAAACTGAATTGACAATGATAGAGTAGTAATTTGCAATTTAGAAGTTTTTTTTTTATGATTTTCTTGATGCAAACTAATCATAATGGAATTGTAACATAAAATAATGATTAAATATGATAAGACAAATGAATTTGATAAAAAAACAAAGAAAACAGAATGGAACACAAGAAACTTAATGGAACCGAAAGGCAGAATGCAATTTGAATGTTTTAATTGCAAGAACATAAGCAAGCAATGAAGAAGAATCCAAGAATAGTACCTTTGATCTTGAATAACCTTGGCTCTAATACCAATCTTATACAAACGGGGTGAAATTAGCTTATTATCAGTTTGATGAACATAAGTCCTAAGTATAATTCAAGATCAAGAAGATGATAAATCCTTAAATCTAAACTAGATCTATAGAAAACTTATTTCTAACAACCTCGAATATATGATTTAAGTTGTGTTAATCTCAATCCTAGATTAACCAAGTAATTCAAGACCTAGATTAAACTAATTTTGTGAAATTATCAAGCTTACTCAATAATCTCACCAAGTCCACTTAAGAACTCAAGAAGAGAATCAATCTCACAAAATTTAAGCAAAAATCATATGTTCTCTTATTAATAACCAAATAGGGGCTTAAATACCCTTTACAAATATTAAGAAAACCTTAAAAAATTCTCTCTAATTCAGCCTTACATGTTCTAGCTGAATTTACAACTCCTAAACCTATTAGGATAACTAATCTCACTCTCACATAAATACTAAAAGCAAATAATCCTATTGGTTGCCATGATCTAGCCTAAGTAATCCTATTGGTTGCCATGATCTGGCCTAACTAATTTCTAGCATTAAAACACCTTATTTCAAGGTTCCTTACATAAGTAAATAACTAACTAAAGAATTATAACTAAAAGAAACATGATATTTAGCCAATGAGAAGAATTCCTTATGGCAATGGGAAGACAATGCCCACTAAGCAAATCTGGCATGAATCTTTAACATTTGGGTTTGTCTTCATATTTTAGGCTAAACTCCATACTGTGGTCGAATGGTGTTGGACTTTGGTCATCTCCATCAATTGGGTTCCATTCGATTAAATTAAGCACTCCATTTGAAGAGTCCAAGCTCGCATCTTCATGCATTTAGGTTTCATGCAACCCTTGGTTTGTTTGGGCAAATTCTTTCCATATCCTTCCTTGTATAAAAGCTTCAAGTGCATTTTTAAACTTTTTTAATCTTCCTCTTGTGATTGGGCCTTGAAATTGTAATGGATCCTTATTGGACTTGCCTTAATCGAATGCATCAGAAAAAGGCCCTATAGATCAAAATGTATTGATAGACTCTCGAGGATAGGAAGGTAGCCTTGGTATGATGCTTCGACTGGTTCTTGGAATATTTTTCCTTAAGCTTATATCCATTATAGAATTGCCTTGAAGTACTCATTTTTTCATTCTTAATCTTTTTTTAACAGTCTTAGTGGGTTGGGCATTAGGAGTCGATTTTATGGGATTTGGTAATCTAGCTAAGGCTCTTGGGAGTCAAGTTGCTAAAGTTGTCTTTGAGTGAAAGAAAGTGTCACTTAGTCTTCTTGATTCCACTTAATTTGATGTCTTATTGGCTTAAGCGAGGAGTGGTCTTTAATCGCTAAAAAGCTTTAAAGAATTCATACTAAGATACATAGTACATTGAACAAAAAAGGTGAACTTAATAGTAGGTATTCAATATCTAGCTCCTTTCATTGCTTTTATTTTGTTTTGTTATTGCAGATAAGGTGATAACTACACCTGCTTTCTTTCCTTTGTGGCAACCCAATTATGCCCTACCCACTTGAGACTTATAGTTCGATTCTAAAAATCTAGATTCTAACTCAATCTTGCTTAAAAGCCTGTTTGGGATTGAGTTTAGAAGCCCAAAAAACAGGTTTAAAACAAAAATCAGGGATTTAAGGTGTTTGGTTATTATACCAAAAGTTGGTTTAAAAAATAAAAAACCATGGTTTGCAAGAAGCATCAAAAGTGATGCTTTTCACTTAAATGCCAATTTATAAAAAACACAGGAATCAATTTTTTGTTCAAATATGCCATAAATAATTAAAGTAATTCCAATTATGCCACATGTAAAAACCATATCTCCTCATTTCACTCTTAAAAGGAAACACAAGATGCACTTTTTTTTCTTCTATTTCTTTTTCCTCTTTCGCCTCCTTCTCTAATGCCCTAACCCTAACTCCCTTCTTCTTCTTTTTTTTCTCATTCAACATCGCTCCTCTCTCTAGTCTGCTCATTGTCGCTTTGATTTCCCGACTCTAATCGTGGTTTAGGTATTCACATCTCCTTTTTGTTCTATCTACTATTTTTTGAATTTTCAATTTCAAACTATGGTTTAATGCTCACTCTTTCTTTTTTATTTTTAATTTAGAGCTTAATTTTACTGTATAATCTATTGCTAACTTGTTTCTTTTGTATTTTCTTGAATTTATTATATTTTAGTTAATTGAGTTATTTTTTATTTTATTCTAGTTATTTATTTTGACCTTAAAGATCCAGATCTATCCTATTCAAGAATTAATCATTCAATGTGCTTTTTTTGTGGCCAATGACAAGAGAAAAAGAATTACTATCTTTGGCTATTTTGTTATTGTTGTTAGTATTGGCGAAGATTAAGTTTTGTTGTGTTTTGTTAAGATTAGTTTGTAAATAAGTGGAAAGCATCTTGCACATTGTTGATTGATGGGCAACTTATAGTTATCTAAGCGTTCAAATGTTGGACATGGTGGTGGTTCCATCATAGTTTTAAGTACACAAGGAATAAAATGTTTTCATTAGGATTGAAGATGAGGCAAAATGTTTTCTAAATTAAAAAATTAAAAGAAAAATATTATGGTTAGTTCTCTGCTTGCATTATTATTTTTTAGTTCCACGATGTTGAATATTTAATCTTTAATTAGTTAAAATTATATGAATAAAATACTAAAAGAGCCAATTGTAGTTTATTAAAAATGAAAAATTTGTCGAAATCGTCATGACTACTTGTATACATGTTATTTCATAATTGATATTGTGACTTATATATACAAATGTATATTAATATGTCAAATCTTTTTGTATTGTAGTTGACTTATGTTTCATTTATATAATATTATGATAATTGTTACAAAAAAATGAGTGGATTTAAAAATCAAATGAGTCGGGAGAATAAAATAAAAACTGCTAAAGCAAAGTGGATGCATGATGTGTTGGAAAGTTTTTTAGATATTTGTGTACAAGTTGTGCAAAAAGTTCTTCTACTAGGGACCCATTTACCAAAAGAAGGATGGAAGTATGTACGTAAGGAGTTCCATAATGAGACTAAATTGAATTATAATAAAGTCAAATTGAAAAATAAATAGGCTTCGATGAAGAAAGAATGGAAGCTTTTTCGAGAAAAAGAGATCAGACTATGTTGGGATACAAAGAAAAATACTATTGTTGCATCTGATGACTAGTGGGACAAGAAAATTAAGGTTAACATTTGTTCATAGTATTTTGAACTTTATTTGTAGTTATCTATTTAAATCAATTTTTTTCATGAAATTTATTTTTTATTTGTCTATTATTCTTTAATTATGTAGGCTAAACCAACCTATAAAATTTTTTGAAGTCATGGGATTCCTCAAAATTTGCTAGAAAAGATGGATATCCTATATATGGACACTGTTGCTATTGGAGAGAAAGCTTGGGCTCCATCTGTTGGTGTGTTAATTGATGAAGATGAGGATGAATATGATAATGGAAATGATACTGTTAATTTAGAAGGTAGTGGTGGCTTTGAAAATGAGCCTTAATTTCTTAAGAATTTGAGTCAACATATATGTGATGATTTACAAGGCACACAAGGGATTCAAACTGATAGCTATTCAAATGAACCAAGGTAAGAAAGAAAAAGAAAAAGAAATGATTAGTCAAGCAAGCAAGTTAAGAAGGATGTCAAACTAAAGAAAATAAAAAAGCAATCAAGTGGTTCAACAGAATTATCACAACAAGTTGATAGGTGCTACAGTTGAAAGTAAAGGCACCATGACTTCTAGAATGACAAATTTGCCTGGATGAGGCATTTCTGAAGCTTATGTAGAACTCAATTTCTTGCCAGAAATTGAGGAAGGTAATGAACTTTGGTTATTTGGTATCAAATTATTGGAAAACAAGACTAAGAGAGAGGCTTTTGCTTGCATCAAGAAACCAGAAGCCAAATTAAATTAGTTGAAATATCATTAAGCAGAGGCTAACAAGTAAAATTAAATAAAGTTATTATTATGTAGTGAGTTGAACAATTTTAGTTGTCTGGATGTTATAAATTATTTGTAAAATTTAGAACTAGTTTATTTGTTGAATATTATTGTTTACATTTAACTTGTTATTTAAGCATTTATAACTTTGTATGTTAATTTTGTGATTTTTTTTAAATTAGATATGGACAATAATGTACAAACAATAAAACATGTTGATGATGATGTTGTTGGGAATGATTACAAGGATGAGATATTCAACACTTGTGAAGATGATATTACCAATCAGTTAATAATATCAATAGCTGGTGCAATAATTGAATATTATTACAAGTATATTTATAAAGAACCTTGTATGGTTTCATACCAAACAGGTTATAAATGGTTGATGAATATTATAAGTGGCCATAGAGACCATTGCATTAATATGTTCAGGATGAAAAAAGAAATATTTATCCAACTCAGTTTTGACTTGGAAAATAAATATGGGTTGAGAGCATCCAGAAGAATGCCTATGATTAAGAAAGGGTTAATATTTTTATATACTCTTGCTCTTAACGTATCAAATAGGCATGCTCAAGAAAATTTTCAACATTCTAGTGAGACAATTAATCGATGTTTTAGATAAGCGTTGCATGTTGTATGCTTGATGTCAATGGATTTAATCAAGCCTATAGATCCTGATTTCAATGAAATTCCTCTAGAAATATTAGATGATACAAGATATATGCCTTACTTTAAGGTAATATAGTATATACTTTATTCTTTAGATTTATTTATTGTATTATCTTTGTTATTTTTTAAATGTCTTTTTCATATAGGATTGTATTGGTGCAATTGATGGTACACATGTTCATGCATGCATAGTTCCTGAGGAACACAATCCATATATGGGTAGAAAGGGAATCTTTGCACAAAACATCATGGTTGCTTATGCAATTCACATTCATATGGGCAAGATGAGAATGAATGACTCATGACATATTTTGCAGCAATTAATGATCCACTTATCAAATTCCCAAAGTCTCCTAAAGGTACATTGTTGCTATCATTATTTACTTTTAATTTTCCAAATATATAAACATTTCTTATGCTTTCAAAATTATATTAATCTTGTTTATATGAATATTATAGGAAAATATTATTTAGTAGATGTGAGATTTCCAAATGTAAATAGTTATTTAAAACCTTATAAAAGAGTTAAATATCATTTACCTGAATTTCGTCTAGGACAACAACCATCGGGATAAGATGAAATTTTCAACCCTGCACATTCTTCTTTTCGTGGAGTAATTGAAAGGACTTTTAGGGTGTGGAAAAATAGATGGTGTATTTTAGATAATATGTTTGTATATCCTTTCAAGGTGCAAGTCAAGATTTTGTGGTTGCTTTTAGGGCTTTACATAATTATATTAGAAGGACATCAAGAGGAGATAAAGTTTTTCAAATATATGACAGTAATACTGAATATGTGCCTTCTAATGCAATGCCAAATGTTGATGGTCTTCCACTTGAAACTCATAGAGACTATGAAATATGCCAAATGGATGATATTCGCAATAAAATTGTATGTAGTTTGCTATCTTTTAGGAATTAATTATAAGAAAATGCATTTTATTTAATTAAAAATATAAAATTATTGTCGACTATACTGACAATTATTCTTATATTATATTTTTCTTTTAAGAAAATTATTATGTTTTGTAATGTGATGTTATTGAAATAAACTTTTATTCTTACTTTTCCTTACCTTTCACAATAATTTTTTTAAAAAAGGTGTGAAATTAATATGTTATTTGGATTTTTTTAGAAGATAATATGTTATATTAATGAATTGAATTTAAGTAATATTGGTCATTTTCATACAATCAATAATTAAAGCTAAAAATAATAACATATAATATTGTATTTTATATATATGTCCATTTTTGTCATTTATATCTTAAAATCACTTCAAATTGTAGTTTTTAACTAAACATTTTAATATTACTTCTTTCTCCCATAACAGTTTGCAATTTTAGTTTACCAAACAAAAAAATTATTTTTGTCATGAGCAGATTTGCTTTCAGCGCTTCTAAAATCAGTAGAAGCATACTTAAATAGCAATGCCAAATAGGCTCTAAAGAATATAGGTTCTTTAAGAGCAAACTCACCGCTTGCTTATTTCATAATGAGATTAGAATCACCATGAATATATATAGAGTATATGCTCCCACTTGATTAGTGATGAGGAGTCTAAGCACAAGGGACTCACACTCAACCTGATTATTAGAGCAATAACATTTAAACTTATAATACAAGAAAATGATTTTACCATTTGGTGAAAAAAGTACAATTTCGACTCCTTTAGCTTAGCTAGTTTAGGAACCATTGAAATACAAATGTCATTCTCCTTCCTCCATCTCAATAGAAAAGACTCCTCATTGAATACATCGAGAATATCATCAGACATAATTTATGCTTGTTACGAAAGGAATTGAGCTAGAAGATCTGTCAATGCTTGAGATTTAATGGCTTTTGGAGGGATGATAGTAATGTCAAACTCCACAAGTAATAACAACCACTTAGTAATTCTTTCTAACAAAGTTGGCTTGGTGAGTAAATATTTAATTGGATAAGAGAGAGTAACATGAAGCACCTTATGTGCAAGCAAATAGTGGCACAATTTTTGTGTTGCAAACATAAGTGCTTGACAATGTTTCTCTAAAAGAGTATAATTACACTCACTCCTATGTAAAGATCAACTCAAGTAACAAATAAGGCACTCTTGTCCATCTACTTCTTGTGCTAGTAAGACACTAATAGAATGATTGGTTAAAGTTAGTATAACGTCTTAGTAACAACTTTGATTGGCATTGTCATTACAGCTGGAGAAACTAAAACTTCTTTAATTCTCTCAAAAGCATCTTATTATGGTTGTCGCATTTGAAAGGGACATTCTTCTTCAATAATGCTTGAAATGGAGAGATAATCTCAGTAAAGGCTGAAATGAATCTTCTGATGTAAGAGACGTTATCTAAGAAGCTCTTGAGTTGCTTTTGACTTAGTGGAGGTTTCATAGATTGAATTGCTTCAACCTTTGAAGAGTCAACATCAATGCCCTTTCTGTGTACTACTCTAGTGCATGAAAACTATTAAAGGAAGGTATTTTTGTGTTTTAGAAATGTTTTCTTTTGGAAAATTCATCAAAACTTGCCCGAAATAATTTAGGTTCATTTTTGTAATTTGGAAAAATTAAGAAATGCATTTCCACTTTAAAAATACATTTCTTTCTTTTTTATAATTAATTTTGGTATGAAAATTATAGAAAATTAATATTTATTTTTTAAATATTTGATTGATTATTATTATCTCATTTATTTTTTTATAATTAATATCAATTTAGATAATTATCTTTAATATTATTTTTTTTATATAATCACATAATTAGTTGTTTTGATATTTATTATAAATGTAAATATGTAAGAAAAAATATTTATAAATATATCTCTATAGTTTTTATATTTATATGTTTTTTCCACATTTTGTCTTTTATATTTTTTAAAAATATGATTTTTTCATGTCCATTTTCACATTTCCCATTTTTACATTTCTCATTTCTATGCTTCCTAAGATCTCTCTAAATGATACTCCAAAAGCACATTTTAAAGGATTCATCCTTGGCTTGAACTGGCGACATCTTTCTAACACCCATTCTAAATGAGCAAGATGATCTTCCATCTTTATAAAATTCACCACAATGTCATCAACATAATTCTTTATAATATCATGTATCACATCATGGAAGAGAGCATTCATTGCTCATGGATATGTATCTCTAACATTATGGAGTTCGAACAACATGACTTTATAGTGAAAGTCCCAAATGGGTGTGCAAAAAGCAATTTTCAAAGTATCTTTTAAAGCCAGTAATGTTTTATCATAACCACTAAACCCATCCAATGAAGAAAACAACTCATGATTAGTAGTTGCTTTGATCACAATATCAATACTAGGAAAAGGAAACTCATCATTCGAGCAAGCCTTGTTTAAGTCCCAAAATTATTTGACCATTCTTCTTTTAAACTGGAACCACATTCTTCAGCCAAGTTGGATGTTGAATGGGTTTGATGAACCCTAACTTAAAAAGCTTTTGAATTTCCTCCTTGATTTGAACCTTTATCTTAGGCTGAAAAACATGTATGTGTTGCTTTACGGGTCTAATTCTAGGGGTAATACTCAATCTATGAACTACAATTTTGAGTTTAGTCTAGGAATTTCTTCATAAGTCCAAGCAAAAACATCATTATACCTTTTTAATGGTGTAACCAATGCAATTTTTATTTTTAAAGGAAGACTTTTACTAACAATGATAGGTTTTGGTGACTCTTCCTCTTCAGCAAGATCTACTTTTTCCACATATTCAATTTGAGGTTTTAATTAGTCTTGGAGTTATAGAGATATGGGTAAGGCTTCTTGTAGTTTTGGTATATTTAGGGTTGATTGGGTTCTTGGTACAGTTTGTTTGGGATGGTTGGTTTGAGGGTTAAGTGTTTGAAACCTCTATGGTGATTGACTATTTGGGGCCAAAAGGAAATTTTTCCTAAGACCTTACACACATAAGCAGTATACCTTTCTCCCATCAGAATGGACAAAAGACTCAATTTTCACCCTTTTTGAAATGAAGTTTCTTATTCTCTTCTATCCACCCCTTCTTGTATTCTTTCCTCGTACCAACCTTTTTGCCCTCATCTATCTCCTTCGATCCTAGAAGTGGCACCCTAACAGGCTTTGTTAAAGTTATCTCACTATTATCAACATACTAATCAAGGAAAGTAGCTTCAGTAATATAGGACTCATGACACTGAAATAGAGTTTTACTAATAGAAATGAAGACATCCTTACCATTCCAATGCCTTTTGATTCATTGATGGATAGTAGAAGGCACCAATTTATGCTTAAGAGGCATCAATTTATGCTCATGTACACTTTCTCCTAATGAGGAGGTGATAAGATACAAATGTATCAATGACATAGAATTTGGTAGAGTGATGAATATGTCCAATCTTGAAATTGACATTCATGTGTGCCACCATTTTAATATTAGCACCATTGAAAGTTTGAACAATAATGAGTTGTTTAACAGATAATCCTCTTTGATGTTAGCAGCTTTAAAGAAAGAGATAGATATGATATTAATAGAGGAATCAGGATTAATGAATGTTCATCTCATGTGATATCCATTAAAGAGAGTCTCTATATAGAGAGGATGATTGTGGTTAGGATTCTTCACACATATGTCATCATCTATAATGATAATGGCATTCTCACCTTTCCTTGCCATTTTCCCCATGTGTTAATCAAACAAACTCCTTTCCTCATATTATGCTTTTGATATATTTACTAGAGCCACTACAATAACCCCTTTTGCTTCCTCATTGAATCCCATATAATCATAAAAGGCTATAAAATTAGAGGTCTTCATGAAAGACTTAATAATGTTAAAATCAATAGCCTCATCCACTTGCATCTTAATTATCGCCTCATGATGAGCTTTAACATCAACAACAATATGATTATTTAAAAAGAAATGAGGAATATGGATAATGGCATTATCATGAGCATCTTATCCACCATGTGCTAGAAAAGGATTCCTTTGTACATTATTTTGCTCAAAAAAGAACTCTTTAGACTCTTGCCTTTTTTAGAAAATTCTCCTCAAATTTCTGTAATCTTTTGTTGCATGACCAACGTCTCTATAAAAATGACAAAACCTTGCATTAGCTTTATCCTTATTAGTAGGTTATTGCTCAACATTAGGCAAGTTGATGTTCCCATCCTTAATCCACTAATCAAGCACCATAATAACTTTATGCATAGGACATGGAAAATGTGATGGTTCAACAAAATCACCAGAAGTATTACTACAATGCATTTTGACATTTCTAGAATTTTGTACTGCATAAAATTCACAGTTGAGTGTCTTTTATTCGAATAACATATGTCACTTGTTTTCTTAAACAAGGTATTGTTCATCCTCCTTACGTCTTCTACCAGCATAGCAAATGAGGTAATCTTTAAATTCTCCAAGTGCACCCTGAATCCTTAAAACATCTCTTAGATAAATACGTTCATTTTTTTCTTCTCATCAAACGAATCCTAGATGTTAATAGTGTATTCGTTGAAATGCTGAATATACCATCAATCCCTTCTTGCTCCTTTATCGCTCTCTTTGTATGTTAGACATAGTCACCTTCTCTTAGGTTGAGAACAACTTTTTTGAAAAGAGCTTAGACATCATTTTCCAAGAAGTCATGAATCCTAAGGTAAGATTAGCATACCAAGTGTAAGCCTTATCAGCGAGGGACTTAGAAAACTCCTTAAGCTTCAGATCATCATCAAGACCATACACTTCCAACGTCTCAGTTAATTTCATAATATGTTCCTTAACATCTTTATGTCACCATTAAAGACTTTAAACTTCAGACTGGAATAATCTTTAGGATAGGTTTTTTTTGCCACATGGTCCAAGTAAGGAAGCTTAAGGGTAGGCATAGAGAAAAATGATGTTTGTTACTTTCACCCAAAGAATTTTTCTAGGTCTTCCATTATCAAGTATGATCCAAGATTGGGTTGGTTGGAGGCATGGGATCTGAGAAGAGGGTTAGGCTTATAATTAAGCCTAGACCGATGTGAGTCTGAGTACATGAGGTACAAATTTGAGGGGTTGTTAGGGTGACTTATGGAGTATGGTTTGTCTTAATGGCAACGAAAGCATCTCTAAATGGAACTTCAGTGGCAAACTACAAATTGTCATTTTCTTTTAAAGTCATTAAGATCATCCTCTTCATCTATATTGATCTGTGTCATTTATAAGTTCATTAAATTGATTAGTTTCATGAGGAAGTTGTTTCTGGGGCTAAGTATTAATAACTCCAGGTATAAGATAATGGATGGCAGCAAGGGTATCATTAATCACTTTAGTGTTTTATTGTAGAGCCAATATCATCTTATTTTAAAAGGCTTAAAATATTTTTAAGAAGGATAATAAGGTTAAAGTTATATCCTACTAAGATTGAGCTTGAGGTTGAGTAAAATCCTCATGAGAATCACCCTCAACTTCTCCCTATAACATTTAGGTCTTGGGTATGAGAGTGAACTTGAGAAGACTCAAGAAGATTACTTTTGATTTTTCTCAAAGGTGCCATTACTTATTGTAATCATTCCTCCTTAATGGAGTTGCAAAATATAAATGCTTGGGATTTTGAGATGTCGAGACTGAGACAATATTACACCTTAGCAATGCACTAGGAAGAAGTAGATAGAGCATGAGAGGAAAATTGGGCAATCTTAATAGATTTGAAGGTCTGATAGCAGGTGAAAAAAATAATGAAAACTCAGATGTGCAACGATAATACACCAATTAAGTAAGAAAAATGTAGAATACAAGAGAATAAAAGAAAGAGAATAAGAATTCAGAAAATAAGAGCTATATGAGAGAAAATGAGAAAATGAGTTCAAAAACTCCTGAATAAAGTGAATTGAAGGCTATTTATAGTAATAGAAAATTGTGAAAATGATTAAATAAAATAAGGCATACATATGATATAGTGAAAAACAAGTAATAAGAGGACATGTATCATAAATAGTATATGATTGACATTTAAGCTCATTACGAAAGGTTAAAGAGAGCTGAGCTCTTTTTAATGAACCCAACTTTGAAATCACCAAGACAAATCTCTTTATATCATCTCTGTAATATGAAATTAATTTTAAAATATTGTCACTAATTTTAGAATTAAATTTACACATTACATAATTGAGATCATCAATAGATCAAAATGCTTGTAGAGCCATTTCTTGCATAACTAAAATAAATATTAAATTATAATCCAAATAGTAATTTGAGTAAGTAAATTGCAAGCAATAAAATATGTGGATTGACATATGTTATAGTCATAGTAATAATTTAGGTAATTAAATTATAAATAAAATAAAATAATTAAATATATGTAGATTGTAATATATGCATATATCAAAGAGGTTGTTTAATGTTGGAAAAAATATTAATTCGTTGTAAAGATAATTAAGAAAAAAGAACTTGATCTATATAAAGAATCACAATATTGAATATTTAGGAAGTTGAAATAAATAATCAAACAATAAAAAAAAAAAAAATTATACTCCCAAATTGAAAATGTAAGTAGAAATAAATAAATTTTTTTTATTGCAGCTAACATGTTTAGAAAAGTTTAAATTAATATTATTTAAATTTTTTAGAATATTAAAATTTAGAATATATAAATAAATAATAATTGAAACACCAATAAATTTCAATTTTCATTAATTAAATATTTTATTGAGTTTTTTATTTTTATTATCATTAGTGTGTATATATATATATATATATATATATATATAGTCCTTGGAGATTAAATTTGGAGATCCCCACTGAGCGAAAAGTGTAATCCCCTTCCGCATCCCTATTAGGTGGATAAAATATATATAAGCCTAGACAAAAATAAGTATAAATAAAATAATTAGAATAATTACACTTGCTATAAGACAAAAAATAGCCAAGGACTATGTTATATGTTGTGTCTTTAAAATATATTTCACCTTCTCATTATTCATAGTGCTTGAGTATTGATAGGCATTTGTCGCGCAAGACAATAAAGCATGCAAGAACTATGCATTGACAGTCATTGCCTAAAGCGAACTGATATACTCTATCACTGAAAAAAAAAAAAAAGAAGAGAAGAGAAGTGCATGCAATGTATTTGAACGGAAAGAAAGGTCTTATTTTATGACAGATCACGAGAGAGGAAAAAAAAAAAACATTGATAGATTAATGGTCACTAAGTCATGATTACACTCACTAGGCTATCTATCAAAATTGTAAAACTCTTTCTTTTAAACAACTATATTGAATCACAACATTAAGATTGTGTAACTCCTATTTTAGAACTCTAAAAGTTACAACTCTAGAATTATAGAAGGAAGAAGAAAAAAAGAAAAAATTTCAAAATTAGCATGGGTTAGCCTGAAACTATCCAATATTCATGTTTTCTTATTGAGTCTTTGGTTTGATCAAGGATTTGTATCCCACTTACCACATGAGAGAATCTCCCAAACTACTTTTTTACTATTACATAATTGAGCATTTTAATATATACACCTTACTAACTTGATATTTTTTCAGTGTGAGATAACCCACTTTATATTCATTATTTTGCATATATGAGGACACCAATTTATAGTTTTCATGTAGAATAACATGAATTCAGTCTTAGCTCCCACAATCAAGTAGTGAATTCATTCAAAATGAAGTCTTAGAATGATCGCTTAATGAACATTATATGTCAATTTTTAACAATCCCATGAGAGAAGGAAGGCTGAGATTCTCCACCTTTTCAGGATAGATCCTCATGCAAGACAAAGAATCCTTAACCTTAGATCCTTTTTTTAAAAAAATTTCGTTTATTTTGCAGATATTTTTTCTTTTTTGTGAATTTCTTCTCTTTTTTACGAGTATATTTCTTGTATGAGTGTTATTTTTATTTTCTTATTAAATTTATGTTTATTGATTTTGAAATACACTTAATCTGTTTTGTGATGTTACATTGATTTCAATTAAGAGTTTATTTAAAAAGATATTAAAAAATTAAAATAATTATAGAGTTATGCGAGAAGAATCTTAAAGAGTTAAAATATTCATATCATTATATAAAGTTTTAATCATAATTTTTCATTTTCATTATCAATATCTTTGATTGTAGATATTATATAACAATTAAATTGATTCAATTATATTTTTCACTAAAAAAGAACATCAAAATCACATTTGACCATTATATAGTAGATAAATGATATTTTTTTTCTCATATTTTAAGTTTATTCTTATCCTAATACAATCATATATACTCAATATAAAAACTCTTACCTCTATTTAAGAGCACTTGTAATTTGGTAAATTGAATTGTGAGCACAATTTAAAGTTGATTAATTGATTTTGGTTTGAAAAATTTTGAATAAAAAATTAAATTAAAATTATCAATTCAACTATCTAAAAAATTAAACGATTCATTAATTAACTAATTGGTTGATTGACCGATTAACTAATTAGTCAATCAAATTATAATAATTTATATAAAATACATAATAACATATATATATATATATATAATACGTAAAATATACATATTCAGTCGATTCGGTTAAATATTATTTTTAATATATAAAATCAAAACTGAATTAAAAGTTAATTTTTTTAAATAAAAATCAAAACTATTTTACTGATTTATCAAATTTCGCGATTCCATTTCTATCGATTTTTTAATCAATTTCGGTTGAGAAGTTTTTTTTTTTTTCTCACCTTTCCTTTTATATTGCATACAAACTATGATTTTGTTCCTAATTATTGCACTGACTAAGCATTAGATTGATCCTAATGAAAGGATCTTCTATCTTGTTTCTTTTTAATTTGCAAATATTACCACCGGCTCCACCAAAAATTCAATAAGACATTTTTTTTTTCTTTATATTCTCTAACTCGTTAGGATCACTTACTTATTTTTGATGGATGACATAATGAAATATTAGTCTAATAATTTAAATAATCTATATTTAAAAATTTTAAAAATTAAATTTAACATGATACACCAAAATTAGTGGCTTTAGAATTCAATCAAGCCAACTAGCAGTTTGATCGAATTCATATATGATAACTAAACCAATTAAGTAATTAGACTAACCTAATATGGCTTAGCCTAATAAGTTATAACAATATTTTCTATCCTATAAAAAAGTAAGAGTTTTTGTTACTCCTATAAATAGAGTTTATATCACATATGCTCCATAACTAATATTTTTATTCAATATATTCTCTACATGAATCTTATACTGACTCAAGTACTAGAGTAGCAGCATAAGGATACCCTGAATTCCTTATTGTTATTGATAAATACCTACAACTAGATTTAGCGAGATTTTATCATTGATTATATCTCAAATTTTAATTGTTGGGATAATTGCAAGATTTTGTAACAAGGTTGTGAAATTTTATATTATATTATATATAAGCATAAACGAGAGTAAAATTTTTGAATTAATTATTATTATTATTATTATTAAGGTATACTTTGAATGTGCAATATTATTTATTATTATTATTAATGTATACTTTGAATGTGCAATATTATTATTATTATAATTAAGAAACAAAAAAAATATAAAGGGGCATATATATAAAATGTAGTATATAAAGAAGTTTTATTATAATAGAACTTCAAATAGATTTTATCATAATAACTATATTTTGATATATTTGACAAGTTTTATTTTTTATAGATAATTAAAAAAATTTTAAAAGACCTAAATAAAAAAAGAAAATACTACAAATTTTTTTAAAAAATTCTAAAAAATGAAAACATATGCGATGATCATGCTAAAAAATTTATATATATATATATATATATATATATATA
>CATIWR010337075.1:0-24081 GCA_949677035.1 Omphalea diandra
TTTTTAAAAGACTCATTCTCAATAAAATATCTTATGAGCTATGGAATGGTAAAAAAACCCAAGATATCATACCTTAGAGTATTTGGATGTAAGTGCTATATATTAAACACCAAGGATAATCTTGGGAAATTTGATTCTAAAACCAATGAAGGTATCTTCTTAAGATATTCCACCTCAAGTAAAGCATATAGAGTCTTTAACAAAAGTTCAATGGTAGTTGAAGAGTCTATGAATGTTGTTTTTGATGAATCTAGTAAACTTGACCTTAGGAAAGATATTTTTGTTCATGATCTTATAAGTGACTTTGAGAAGTTGGAATTAGAAAATTCTACAAGAAAAGAAGATAAAGAGGAAGGTGATTCATTAAGAGTAGATGAAGACTAACATCATTAACAACAAGTAGAGTCAAGCCAAAATCTACCCAAGGATTAGAGATTTTCCAAGTATCACTCTAAGGACTTGATCATTTGTGTGGTGAAGGATTTTGGCAAAGTGATTGATCACATTGCTATTAAATGTGATAACACAAGTGCAATTAATCTCTCTAAGAATCCCATCCAACACTCTAAGAGTAAACACATAGATATTAGACATCATTTTCTTAGAGATCATGTGCAAAAGGATGATGTTGTGTTAGAATTTATTGACACAAATCATCAACTTGTAGACATTTTCACTAAACTTTTAAATGAAGAAAGAATGAACTTCACTAAGAGAGAATTAGGAATGCTTGATGGAAGCTCCCTAAAGTGAAAATTTTTGATCTTATGTGTGATATTGCTATGTGTATTGATATTTGTTGATTTGTGATATTTGTGTTTGATATAGTAAAGTGGATCACAATTTTTTCGAAATTCAACTATTTTTCCTTGTTGATTCATAATTCGCAATTGTTATCCTCCACAATCGTGAATCACAAGTCAAATTCACCCGGCTATCAAACATAAATTCATAGTTGCAAAATTTTTGCTCCACCGTGAATTTTGGTCAAATTTTCAAAATTTTGACCATTAAGGTGTGTATTCCCGAGAAAAATTTGTCTGTTACTCACATTTTTTGAAATTTACGGTCGCGACTCATGATTTTGCGGATGTGAATTAGAGTAACCGCCTAGACATTTAAGTGATTTGGCTGTTAATAGTTTTCAACTCTTTATTAATTAATTTCTAGCCATTTCTAGCCGTTTATACACCCCTTCAATGGCTATAAATACCCTCTTCAACTGTGACATCCTCACTTCTATTCCAAACATCTTTTCTCTCTTTCAAAGCAATCAAATTCTCCCAAACTCTTTTCATCTCTTGCAATGGCCCCAAAGAAGATCTCTAGAGCAGACAAAGGCAAAGCAGTGGCTCAACCATCTACACCACTTGCACTCCACCTCATGAAGGTAGTTACCAAGGAAGAGAAAGTAAGGTACAAAGCCAATCCAAGATCATCCTTCCAAATAAGATACCCTCAACCTTTTTGCTAGAAACCTTGGGTATCAATGTAGAAATTCGAGCTTTCCTCTCCAATCTTAGCTAGAACGAGTTTATCTTCCTAGATGATCCCGGTTACGAAGAGGTTGTGCGAGACTTCATGTGCACTATCCATCTTAGTCGCAAAGCCAAATCTCCTACGAGTCAATACGGGTTAGTGTTCCGAGCCTTTGGCAACCCTTTTTACATTACTTTCGACTAATTATTTCTCTTTTTAATCTTCAAGTCGGAGAAAACATCCCCTTCATAATCTTCGCACTTGATATTATATATTCCTAATTTTGGTCAAAATTTTAATTGAAACCAAACACGACCCTTGCTCCTCTTTGGCTAAACATATCAAATCCCTACCACTTTTGATACTCCACCGTATCATCACCTTTTCCGTAAATGCAAGAGGTGATGGTAATGAGAAAGTGTCCCAAAAAGACTTGGCATTTCTTTTCTGCCTTGTCAAAAATAAACCAATCCAAACTAGCTGATACCTTATGGATTAATTGATTTACATGAGTACCAAACCCAAGAGCTAATTTTTGCTACCTTCACATATCATAGCCATTTGTCGATTTGTAGGAGCACTTGATGAAGAAAAAGAGAAATTCCTCACCAAGAAACTTCTACCTTCATAAAACTTCCTAGATCTCACCTACCTCATCAACGCCAAGACTATTTATTTGGACACTTATGCGTATACCCTAGGTGCAGTTGGAGCAAAGAAAATGGAGACTTCATAAGCTTCCAAAAGGAAGAGACTAGCTATTGAAGAAGGAGCTCTATCCATCCCTCTTCAACCTAAGCCTAAGGCTAAACTCTCACTTTTAACCATCAATAACAAGATTGACAAGTTAATGAGGATGATGAAAAGGAGACTTCTGTTCCTATCTCATTTTCATTGTGATATGGTTGATTTGTAAGAAAAGTTAGGAGTCCCCCCTTGTCATCTTCCGAACTTCACAAGGTTTAAAGACACTCATAAAGAAGAAGATGAACATTTTGACAAATGAATTCGCATCCTAAGTCATGGTCTGTACAAGAAAAATCACGACTACTACTTTTATGAGTAGGTGAAAGGCAACGACTATATTTTCCTGGTGAACCAATGAGAAGATGACATGTGGACTAGTTGTTTGACACAAATAAGGATTTTCGCAGCACTTTTGGGCTCCCGTATGGAAAATTAGAAATTCGCTACCGCGAAAGAGTAGTAGCGACCTCGAATGAAGCCTGACAAGCATTTAATACATAATCTGTTTAGTATACTTTGGAGATTTGCTACCAATTTTATTGCAACATCTCTTTGGTGGGTAGAGGTTATAAATACCTCACCAAACAAATGTAAATGTAAGAGAATTCATTAATTTGTAACCTAAACTCTTGCAATTTTGCTACTTAATCTTTTCTATTCTTTAGGTGATTGTTTGGTGCGAGCATAAACACCATTTGTAAAGGTTGTAGTGTGAGCCTGTAAAAACACTAAAAGAGGTTATTGTGTGAGCCTTAAAAACACAAGTGTAAAGGTTATTGTGTGAGCCTCAAAAATATAAGTGTAAAGTTTATTGTATGAGCCTTGAAAACATAAGTGTAAAAGTTTGGTGTGAGCTTAAAAACACCATTGGAAGATAGTGGGACACCCAATTGCTGAGAATTGAGGAGTGGATGTAGGGTCGATTATGCCTGAACCATTATAAATCTTGTGTCCCTCTTCTACTCATTTTCCTTCTTACATTCTTATTTTAATTTTTATACACCAATTCAACCCTCCTCCCCCCCTTCTTTGTGCCTAGGGCCAACAGATGCCAAAGTCCAAAGTTGGAAGTACTGTTAAGCTATTTGAGTATGTGTTGTACAACATTCAAGTGAGACTCCTTAGGATTAGACTGATATCTTACTTATAAACACACACTAAGCATAATATCAAGCCTAGATGTAGTTAGATAGAGAAGATTGCCAATGATATCCCTATAAAAGTTTTGATCCATAACCTTACCATGTTCATTTGTGCTTAGTTTGATGTTGGTGCTCATAAGAGTTTTGCATGGTTTGTTATTTTGCATGCCAAATCTTTTGATTAGTTCTCTTGTCTATATGGCTTAATTGATGAAGGTTCCTTCCTTTTCTCGTTTGATTTGTAATCCAAGAAAGAACTTAAGTTCTCCCATCATACTCATCTCAAACTCACTTTTCATCACTTTGGAGAAGTAACCATTAGTGGCACAAAAAATAATATCACCTATATATATTTGCATTCTTGTCTTTAGAGAATAGTGTTGTATATACCAACCCTTTAAAGAATCCTTTCTTTACAAGAAAGTTGCTTGACCTTTCATACCAAGCTCTTGGAGCTTGCTTCGAGCCATATAAGCTTTGGTGAGCTTAAACACATGGTTAGGAAAGCAATGGCTTTCAAAACCAGGAGGTTGTTCAACATAAACATCTTCATTCATGTAACCATTAAGGAAAATGCTCTTGGCATCCATTTGATATAATTTAGAGTTCATTTGAGATGAAAATGCAAGTAAAATCCTAGTCGCTTACAACCTTACTATAAGGCTACTAACTGAGCCTTATTTCTATCTATGGTTCGATGCTCATCAAGCGTATTCGTAAAGATCCATTTGGTTCCAATAATGGAATGTTTTTGAGGTCCAAGAACTAAGGTCCATACTTTGTTCTTTTCAAACTAATTGAGTTCATCTTGCATAGCAAGAACCTAATGCTCATTTTTATGGCCTTATCTATGGTTTTAGGCTCAATAAGGGAAACAAGAGCAAGATTGGTATATGCATTTCTAAATGATGATCTAGTTGTTACATGACTTAGTGGATCACCTATGATGAGATCTCTTGGATGATATTTCTTAAAGACCTACTCCCTTTCTAGTTGAGTTTCTTCTTTATTTGGAGTAGGAAGAGGTTGATTTGAATTCTCTTCACTCTTCATTTCTTATGGCTTGTCCACATCCTTCCCTTCTTTTCCAATATTTAGCTTACTCATAGGACCTACAAGATCATTAACTTTTTCTTCTTTTCTTGAAGAAGTGGAATCAGATTCATCAAAAACAACATGCATAGACTCCTCAATAATAAGAGTTCTCTTGTTGAAGACTTTATACCCTTTGCTAGTAGTAGAGTATGCAAGGAAAATTCCTTTATGAGATTTGGAGTCAAATTTGCTAAGGTTGTCCTTAGTGTTTAGAATAAAACACTTGCAACTGAAGACTCTAAAATATGCAATCTTAGGTTTCCTATTGTTCCATAACTTAAGGAGTTTTCTTTAACAAGGACCTGACCAATACTTTATTTAACACGTAATAAGAAATGTTCACAACTTTAGCTAAGAAGTATTTAGGAAGATTGTACTCATTTAACATGGACCTAGCCATTTCTTGAAGAGTTCTATTTTTCCTTTCAACTACACCATTATGTTATGGTGTATTAGGGCTAGAGAAGTTGTGTGAGGTACCATACTCATCACAAAAGCTATAGAGTTTAACATTTTCAAACTTTCCTCCATAGTCACTTTTAATTGAAGAGATCTTCAATTCCTTTTGGTTTTGAATTCTCTTAGCAAAGGTTTTAAAGGAATTAAAATAAGATTCCTTATGAGGAAGGAATAACACCCAAGTATACCTAAAGTAATCATTTACAATGACAAATGCATAATGCATGCCTCCCAAAGCTAGATACTCTAGTCCAAGTGAAGCAGTTGTAAGGGTCTAAATAAGCTTACTATGTTTTTAGTTTTGAATGAAGATTTTACTTATTTTCTTTTTTGATATGCTTTACAAACTCCTTCCTTTGCAAACTTGATTTTAAGCAGACCTTCAATCGTGTTTCTCTTTTTTAGCTTATTGAGGAGTTCCATGCTTACATGTCCTAGCCTTTTATGCCAGGTTTTCCCTTTATTCACTATAGATACTAGACACCTTGCATCATTATTAATAAGAGAATTTTGATCAATGACATAAATGTTATGAATTCTCCTCCCAATGAATAAGATTTTGTTGTCACTCATCCTTGACACATAGCGAGCTTGTGGTTCAAACATAACTCTGAAGCCTTTGTCACAAAGCTGACTTACACTCATCAGATTATGTTTGAGTCCATCAATTTTATCAAGAATGGGTGAGTTAACATCCTTACCAATTTTAAGTATGCCAATGATTTTTGCTTTCCCATTGTCTCTAAATGATACATTTCCAAGTCCTTCAGATTTCTCTAGTTGCATGAATAACTCCATTTTTCCTATCATGTGCTTTGAACATCCACTGTCTAAATACCACTCTTGCTTTCTAACTTAGGATTTCAAGCACATCGGTAAAACAAAGAAAATCAAGTCTTAGGTACCCAAATCTTATTGGGTCCTAGAAGGTTAGTTCTAGCCATCTACTTATCATGCCTTATAATAAGGCAATGATAGGCAATGTGGCCATAAACACCACAATAGAAGCATTCACCATTAAAATGCACTAGTGTCCTATTTCTAGGTAAAACATGCATATGGTGTTTATTAGGTTTGTAACTCCTCTGAGCTAGTTGTCTGGGTATGTGAGGTGCTCTCATGTAAGGTGTAAACCTATATGCTTAGGTATGCCAATATCTATGCCTTTGAATCCTTTACCTCTTAGGCTTGTAAGAGTAATACATGTTGGCATAATTGGCTTTAGAAGGAGCATGTCTCATTTATGTGTGAATAGGCTGAGACTTAGCCTTTATGCCATTGGTTTTGACATTTCCCTTTTTGGGAACTTTTGGCATTTTCATAGGTTTAGGCATGCTAATTTCCTTAGCCTTAATGAAGACTGTCTTAGAAGTAAAAGGAGCAGTAGAGGTAGAAGTGTTATATCTTAATACATGTTTAATGGATGGGCTCTGTTGAACTTCAAGGATGGAGTCTAGTTTCTCCTTTCCTTTGGTAAATTTGCTGAGATTATCCATGAGCTTAGAGTTCTTAGCAGTTAGAGACTCCACCTCCTTAGCCAAAGTCTCTTGACTCTTAGCATAATCCTTTAAAGATTTATTCTCTTTCTTAAGAGTGGAGGTGCTAAACTTGAGTGTCTCCACATTTATGGTCAACTTGGTGATAATAGAATATTGCTCATCCCTATAATAATAATTAAGATGATTTATCTCATTCTCAGCATCACTGTCAGTATCATTATTAGAGGAGTGCCCACTTGAAGACTCATATGATCTCTCCTCAATTGGCATGGGAGATAGATTGGCTAATTCATTTTTGTTGTCCTCCTCATTAGGTTTGGCGTCACTTGTATCGTCCCAAGTAGCTTTGTACACTTTTTTATCTTTCTTGGAGGTGTATTTCTTGGCAGGAGCTTTTTTCTTCTTTACCTTAGGATAATCTAACTTGATGTGCCCTTTGTCATTGAATCTATAATAAATGAGTTGACTCTTTTACTTTTCTTCTCATATCTCTTTGCCCTTTTACTATTTGGAAGAAATCTTTTTACTTTGTTTGTTATGAGGGCAAGGTGCTCATCTTCATTGCTGTTTGCATCATCATTAGGAGAAGATGTTAGCAATCAAAAAGAAAAGGGGGATTCAAAGTGTACCTCTTTGGCTTTTAGAGCCAAGTCTTTCTTTCTCACTCTAGAGCTTTTAGATGTCTTCTCAAGAGTGATTTCATGAGCTAAAAGCTTTCTTATGAGTTCATCCAGAGATAGGACTTCCAACTTGTTAGCCTCCTTCATGGTTGTCTTTTTAGCTTTCTACTTGTCTTTGGGAAGAGTTCTTAGGATCTTAACAGCCATATCTTCATTAAAATAGGATTTCCTAAGAGTTTTGAGAGTTCCCACAATGCCAATGAACCTGTTGTACATCTTAGTTATGGAATCACTAGGTTGGTATACAAAAGTTTTATACATATAAGTATGCCTTTGTATCTTTTTCTTCTTCACTTCATTGGTGCCTTCATGCTAAGTTTGCCAGATGTACCAAATTTCTTTTACCAATATGCACATTTATAGCTTTGCATACTAAGATTTATGGATAACATAAAAGAGAAAGTGTATGGCTCGTCTATTTTTGAGATTTGCCTTCTTTTCTTCTACAGTCCATTCACTCTTGTGCTTGAGAACAAAAACATCTCCAACTAATTTAGTTGAAACTTCTCTTTCTTCTGCGATAATGTCCTATAGATTTATGGTTTCACTATCTAGAAAGATTTCCTTATGATTTTTCCAATACTCATAGTCGCCTCTTTTGAAGAATGGTGGCCTATAGAATGATTGTGATTTCTCATGACTTGCCATGATCTTTACTATGAGCACTTAAGCCTTCATAGAGAGACAAGCTTTGATACCAATTATTATCCCTTAGTGCCTTAGAAAGGAGGGTTGAATAGGGTAATGACAAGTAAAAATCAAAGAAAGCTATATGCAAAAATAATGAGAAATTGATACAATCAATTTATAGAGGTTGACACAATCCTACCTACGTCTTCTTCTCTAGTCTTTTACTATAACCTTCATTATTAAGATAGATTCTAGGTGCTATCAATCACCTTCACACAAATAGTTTTCAAGCATTACTAAGCCATTACATGTAGACTTTCAGGTGCTATTAAGAGCATTTCCTAAAGTAGTTTCTAAGCACTACCTTAAACCTTTCACGAAAATGGTTTGGATCTACTACGATCTCCTAAACCAAAAACCTTTCTTGAAAGAATTTACAATTTAAAGATGAGAAAGAACACTCTTACTCAAGCAATAAACAATGATGACCACATTCATAAATAACGCTTGACTGTGGAGAGCTTTGAGAGATGTCTTAAGCTTGTTCTTCAACTTTGTTTTTGAAGATGTCTTATATAAGCTTTTGATAACTAATCTTCCCTTGAAGCTATATCACACTTATTTCACCCTTTTTATTAAAAATTGTTTTCACAATAGAATAAACTCGCTTTTGACCATTTTTCACTTTTCTTTACATAATCTTATTATGGGAGAGTCTTTTTATTGGCAGAGACATATAACTAGCCGTTAGAAGGAAGCTATCACTCGATGTCATAAAGTAGTCATTCAATGCCTATTGGATAGTCTCCACACCTATTGCTAGGTGAAAATACAACTTTAACAATCGTGGTTTTATTGAAATGCATGTTAGAACTAACTGTTAGAGAGAGATTTGTCTAGACGCTCCTTTTTTAACTTTTTCAATTTTTTTGTCACCAACTCCTTCAACGATTGTTGGAGTTTCTCAACACTTGTTGAAATTAAACTTTAACTCCTGTTGGGATATGGACAATGCCCATTACAAATTTCTAAGAGGATGTGAACTTGATGCTCTATTTTTCAAGATTTTGTATAGTGTTTTATCGACTATTGGCTTTGATTCAATGCCTATTGAAAAGTATCCCAATGCTTGTTGAAAATTTAAACATCTCTCATTAGAGGTCTAAAAATTCTAACTCTGCTGTGATGCTTTTCCAATGCCCATGTCAAGACTTTGGGGGGTTCTATTCATATCAAGTCATTTAGTTTAATGCCTGTTGCGAAAATGCAATGCCCGTTGAGGTTTCAATGAACCATGCCCGTTGCAAAATTGCAATGCCTGTTACAAGGGTCATTTTATGAATCTCAAGTGATTTCAACAACCAATCCCTATTGTGCTAAGAGCAAATCAATGGTCGAGAGGTCTAGAAAACTTAACTCACATTTTGGTTGTCATTTCAATGCCTGTTGAGAATCTCCAAGGCCCATTGATAATGTCACAATGCCTATTGAAATATAACAACACTTGTTGGCTTTGAATATTTAGAGTTTTTCAAAAACTCTTCTTCTTAAAGCATTGGACAAAAGATTGATGTATCTGCGAGATCTTACACACCAACTGAAATAAGAGTTAGCTTATAGATGTGTTTAAAATCACCAAAATAAGCTTTGTTTACCGAAACTCTTAAGCTAGATCCAATAAAAGATTTAGACATAGTTTATTTGTAATATCTTTTTGGTGGTTGTTGCCTATAAATACTACATCAAATGGATGTGAATACAAAAGAATAGCATTTAATATAACAAAACTCTTATAATTTTATTTCTCAACCTTTGTATATTCAATTCTTTTATTTGAGTTGTTATTATTTGGTTTAAGAATTAAACACTAGTGGTTATAGGTTTGAGAGTTAGCCTAGTTGTAAAACTCTTATATAGGTTAAGTATGAGTCTTTAGGAAATCACTTGTGAGGTTGTGTGCGAGCCTCAAAAAAAAATTTATAAGGTTGTGTTTAAGCCTCAAAACACAGTGTAAAAGTTGGGTGTGTGCTTAGGAAACACCATTTTATGATAGTGAAATGCCCAATTGGAAGAACTGGGGAGTGGATGGAGGGTTTGTTTTTACCTGAACCACTATAAAAGATTTTGTCTTCTACTCTTCTCCTATTTCTTCTAATTCCTTCTCAACAAACCTTCCTTCTAAATTTTTTTTTTTAAAATTTTTGACCAATTCATTCCCTCTTCTTAGTGCTCAAGGGCTAACAAGTGGTATCAGAGTAAGTCTTAATCAAACCCTTAATTGTGTGAGTAAAGATTTATGGTACTAGAAGGAACCATACCCATCTCAAAGAATATGATAGGAAATAAAAAGCTATTTATAGCCATAAACGAAAAGGATGGTGGCAATGTTGCATTTGGGAACAATCCCAAGGGTAAGGTAATTGGTATTGGTATAATCAGTAAGAAAGGTTGCTCTCTTATTAACAATGTTCTTTTAGTTGTTGGATTACAACATAATTTGTTAACTGTAAGTCAATTATGTGACAAAGGTAATAAACTCAACTTTGTCCCTAGAGAATGTTGGGTTACTACCTTAGTGGATAAGAAGGTAGTCTTTAAGGATGAAATGAGAGGCAATACCTACTTAATTGACTTAGACAATTTGGCTAATCATTCTTTTAAGTGTCTTATGTCCTTTAGCAATAAACCTTAGCTTTGGCATAAAAAACTTGGTCATGCTAGCATGGAGCTTCTATAAAGTATATCCAAAGGAGAGCTAGTAGAGGATTTTTCCATGCTTAAGTTTACAAAGGACAAGACATGTGGACCTTGCCGAATGGAGAAGCAACACCAATCTTCCTTCAAAGAAAAGAATGTTTCAAGTACTTTTAGACCTCTTCAACTTATCCATATGGACTTAATTGTACCTACTAGAAATGCTAGTCTAGGTGGAAAGCATTATGCATTGTCTTAGTTGATGATTACTCTAAGTTTGCTTAGGTATCCTTTCTTGCTCATAAGAATGACACTTTTGATGCTTTCAAAAGTTTTTCAAAAATGGTTTAAAATGAAAGAAGTTACTTCATTTCTTCTATTAGAAGTTCCCACGAAAAGGAATTTCAAAATGAATCTTGTGAAACTTATTCCTTAGAGAATGAGATTACTCACAATTTTTCTACTCCTAAAACTCCATAACAGAATGGTGTTGTAGAGAGGAAAAATAGGACATTAATATAGTTTTTGGGTGCAAATGTTACATTCTTAATACCAAGGACAACCTTGGAAAATTTGATTAAAAAATAAATAAAGGCATTTTTCTAGGCTACTCCACCTCTAGCAAAGCCTATAGGGTATTCAACAAAAGTACTATAGTTGTTAAAGAGTTAATGAACATTGTGTTTGATGAATTTAGTAAACTTGATTTTGGGAAAGGTTCTCTTATTGATAATCTTATAGAAGACTTTGAGAAGGAGCTTGATTCAACTCTAAAAGAAATGGTGATTGATCTCAAGGATAACAAGTCATCATAAGAAGTTGAGGAATGTCAAACATAATAAGTAGAAAGCTAAGCTTAAGAACTTTTAAAGGATTGGAGATTCTCCAAGCATCATCCAAAGGAACTTATCATTGGTGAGACATCTAAGGGAGTAAGTACTAAATCTCAACTTCATGCTTTAGATAATAATCTTGCATTTGTTTCTCAATTTAAGTGAAAATCTGCCGATGAGGCTTTTGATGATAAGAGTTGGGTGATTGCTATGCAAGAGGAACTCAACCAGTTTAAGAGAAACAAAGTTTGGGAACTTGTTCACAGGCTTAAGGATCATCTAGTTGTGGGATGCAAATAGGTGTTTAGGAATAAGTTACATAATCAAGATTTTATTACAAGAAGTAAAGCTAGATTGGTTGCAAAAGGTTGCAACTAAGAGGAAAGCATGGATTATGATGAAACTTTTACCCTCGTAACAAGATTAAAAACCATTAGGATTCTTTTAGCATTTGCATGTTACATGAATTTTAAACTTTTTCAAATGGATGTAAAAAGTGCATTTTTGAATGGTCTCATTAAGGAGGAAGTTTATGTTGAACAACCTCTTAGTTTTGAATCTTATGCTTTTCCAAATCATGTTTTCAAGTTAACTAAAGCCTTATATGGTTTAAAGTAAGCTTCAAGAGCTTAGTGTGAAAAGCTTAGTTCATTTCTTTTATAAAGTGATTTTAAAAAAGGGCAAGGTTGATACAATTTTATTTGTCAAAAAGCACAATAATGATACACTCATTGTACAAATATATATTGATGATATTATATTTGGTTCTACTAATGAATCTCTTTGTGAAGATTTCTCTATATGTATGACTAGGGAATTTAGATGAGCATGATGGGTAAGCTCAAGTTCTTTCTTAGTCTTCAAATCAAATAAACCAAAAATGGCATCTTCATCAACCAAACCAAGTACACAAAGGATATACTCAAAAGCATTGGCATGGATAGATGCAAAGTAGAAAAGACTCTAATGAGTGCAACTATCAAGCTTGACAAGGATGGATCAGGTAAGCCAATTGATGAAAAAAGGTATAGATGTATGATTGGCTCTCTCCTCTATCTTACTGCATCTAAACCTGACATCATGTTTAATGTTTGTTTATGTGCTAGATTCCAATTTTGCCCAAAGGAATCTCATTTAAATACTATTAAAAGAATCCTTAACTTTGTATGTTGAATGCTTTGGATAAGTTAATTCTTTATGCAATTGTGCTTTTCTATGCTAACTTGCTTGAATTGATCATTATTATATTAAGTTGATCACATCTAGAAAGGCCAATACTTATTTCTATTTATTTTTTATTTTCCCTTGTAATTCGCGATCACTCTTATCCGTTCACGATCACTATTTATAAGTACTCCTTAAATTTCTTATCTTCTCTCAATTCGTTGTTGCGATTTTAGATTGCCACTTAGAATTTTTTCAAAATTAAAATTTGTTAACCATTGACTCCTTTGATTTTTGAGGAAATCTTATTTGTTACTTATAGAATTTGTAATTAGTGACTGTGATTCGATAGTAGCGATCACAAATTCTAGTAATTGCCTTGGATTAATTAATTTGACCTTCAATCGGTGCCTGCTCTTCATTTAATGCTTATGTTACCATTTTTGCTCATTTTTCTGTCCATTTAAGCCATCCTAGCACTCATTTATTCCACTTTTACCTTTTCTCTTCATCCATGATCATCTCTATTCTCATCCTTCAAAAAATCTCTCAATCTCAACCTTCATGGCACTAAAGAAACTAATCATATTAGAAAAGGAGAAGGGCATTGCCCAACCTTAAGGCCTTCCTCCCCTTCATCTTATGAAAATGATTACCAAGGAAGAAAAGTAGAGGTTCAAAGCCAACACCAGTAAAATCATTCAACCAAACAAAATCCCTTCCACCTTTCTCCTTGGATCTCTTGGCATCAAGGAAGAGATTTATGCCTTTCTCTGAAATCTAAGATGGAATGAATTCATATTCAGAGATGAACCAGGATATTAAGAGATTGTCAAGGAGTTCATGTGCACTATCACTTTAAGCAAACATGTTGAATAAAGGTAGGTGTATATGGGATTGTGTTTAGGGCTTTTGGGGACCCCTATTTCATAACCTTTTTTCAACTTTCTTTTGTTTTTAACCTTCAAGTTAGAGATAATATTATTTTTTAGAGATAATATTATTTTCATTATCTTTTCTCTTGATATAATTTATTCATAATTTTGGTTGTAAATCTCCATTGAAACTAAACATGTCCCTAACACTTCTCTAGCCAAATATATCAAAACTCTTACCAATTTGCTTTTTCATAGAATCATAACTTTTTCTAACAATGCTAAAGGTGATAAGAACGAAAAAGTTTCCCAGAAAGACCTAGCACTTCTCTTCTACCTTACCAAAAATAAGCATATTCAAATAGGGAGATACCTTGTGGATTAATTGATCCACATGAGTACCAAATCTAAAAGCCAATTTATCCTCTCTTCTCTCATCACAACCATTTATAGGTTTATAGGAGCATTGGATAAGGAAAAGGAGAAACTCCTCACCAAGAAATGCCTACCCTCTCAAAACTTCCTTAACTTGCCCTACTTGATCAATGCCAAGGCCATCGACCCTGACACTTATGTTTACACCTTGGGTCTTTTGGGGTCAAAAAGCAAAAGACCACTTGTGCTTCAAAAATGAAAAGGCTTGTGACTGAGGAAGGTGTCAAAGAACCTATTCCATCTTTTAAGCCAAAAGTTAAACCCAAATCTTCTTTCATCTCTCTCTCTTCCATCAATAAGAAGTTAGACAAGGTGATGAGGATGCTTAAGAGAAGGTAGGTGATGAGGATGCTTAAGAGAAGGTTTCTTCTTATGTCTCACCTTCACAATGACTTAATAGATCTTTAAGAGAAGCTGGGTGTAACACCATTGCCATCTTTCTAATTTTGAGGAATGGGAAGACACCCCACTAGAAGAAAAGAATAAGAAAAGAAGAAGAATGAGATGAAGCACAAGGAGGTGGAGGTGAAGAAGTTGGAGATAGTGATGATGACATATCTCCTTCCGTTTAGTTTTTTTATACTTAGGCTCATACCTATTTGTATTCATTTTATTTTGGCCTAAGTATGTGATGAAACACTTTATGTTTATTTTGTATTTTGCATTTGTTTGATTATAATAAAGTTGAATTTTTATGTCCCTCTAGTTGTTCATGATATTTATGTTTACATAACATTATGCTTATCCCTATAATTTCAATTATCCTTTCTTTTTGATCTTGACAAAGGGAGAGAATGAACTTGCATGTTAAAATTAAGGAGTATAAATTGAGAGGGAAACATATTCAACAAGTTTAATTTCATTTTAACAACTTTTTATTGTTAAATTTTGTTAACCATCTCAACTTCAAATTTATACATTCTTTGTCCCTTACAAAATCAATCTAAGTTGTCAAAATAAAAAAAAAAGGAGATTATTGGACTAAGTTGGTCAAACCTAAGTCAAAACTCTCTTTTGATCTTGATAAATGAAGATTGACATGTTCTAACATCATTTCAAGTGTTGATTTTATAGATTTTTAGATAGGTTTGTATTGGAAGTTGAATGAGAGTCTAAGTCTCTAAAATTGTGAAAGGCATCCTATTTTGCGGCTAAGAACTTATAATTTGTGATTGCTATCTTGCAAGAAGAATAGATGAGGTTGGGATAGATAATTTCATAGAGGAAATCACAACTGCGATCTTGCCAAGAAAGTGATGAAGTTGAAACAGAAGATTTCATAGTGGAAGTCGCATCCATCTTTGCATCAATGACTTTTGCATTTGCTTGGATGGAATCATCTCCTCAACTAGACCATGCCAAGTGTCCTGAAAAGTCGTTGGTAGTCAAAATTCATGATAACAAAACATTGATGAAGAGCGCAGTTTGGCAAAGCACCATCTCATTGACAAACAAAAGGATTCATGGTGACCATTGCATCTAAAGGAAAATGAAATCATGACTGCGACTTTTAGTCTGGCTCGAAGAACATAATGACTATTTTAACATAACGACTATTTTTCTTGAAAGACCAATGGTGGTGTGCCATGTGACTAGCCATTAGATACAAATAGGATTCTTTACCACGAATTCAACAATTTTTGTGTAAGAAGAAAAATCATAACTGCGAATGTCTTATTATAACTGTAACTTTGTTTGATAGACATTTAATGTAAGTTCTGCTTAACATTACTTAAAGATTTAGACAGTTTATTTGTAACGTCTTTTTGGTGGTTGTTGCCTATAGATACTCCACCAAATGAACTTGAATGTAAGAGAATAACATTCAATATAACAAAATTTTAATAATTTTGTGTCTCAACCTTTGTACATTCAATTCTTGTATGTGAGTTGTTATTGTTTGGTGTTAGCATTAAACACTAGTGGTTGTGGGTTACAGAGTTAGCCTGATTATAAAACTCTTGTATAGGTTAAGTATGAGCCTTTGGGAAAACACTTATGAGGTTGTGTGTGAGCCTTGAAATAGAAATTATAAGGTTATGTGTAAGCCTCAAAACACATAGTGTAAATGTTAGGTGTGAGCTTGGGAAACACCATTTTGTGATAGTGAAATACCTAACTGGAAGAATTGGGAAGTGGATGAAGGGTTTGTTTATACCCAAACCATTATAAAAGATTGTGTCTTATACTCTTCTCTTATTTCTTCTAATTCCTTCTCAACAAACCTTCCCTTTTTTTTTTTTTAAAAAAAAATTTCCCATCAATTCATCCCTTCTTCTTAGTGCTCAAGGGCCAACAAACCATATAAAGATTTTTTAAGCTTAGGTACCTTGTTCTCTTATCCTTCAGCTTGGTAACTAGGAGGTTATTCTATGAATATTTCTTCATTTAACTCACCATCGAGAAAAGCTATTTTTACGTCTAATTGAAATAATTCCAAATTTAATGTAGCAACAATAGACACCAAAATTCTAATAGAAGTAAATTTAATAATGGGAAAATATATCTCCTTATAATTGATACCTATTTTTATGTAACACCTTTGGCCATAGATTTGGCTTTATATTTTTCAATAGTTTCATAAAATTGTACTTTTTCCTAAGGATCCATTTACAACTAATAGCTTTTTCTATTTTGAGTTAAATCTACTAATTCCCACACATTTTTTTTTAATTTATAGAATTTAACTCCTACATTATTGCTTCTTGCCATTTCATAAAATTTAGACTTAATAAAGCTTCTTCAATAGATAATGGATCCTCATTATTTGTTTCATTTATAAAAGTAAAATGTCCTTTTAGTCTAGTTGAAAGATGCTTTTCTATTTGAATTCTACCAATAATATTAAGAAGATTTTCATTTGGTGGAGTTAAAATTTCTGTGTTAGACGTGGAGTCATAATGTATTTGCTTAGGTTCTTTAGTTATTTTAATAGCTTTACTAATTTATTTGGATTTCGAGTGTCAATTTGTTCTTATAGAAATGTTGCATCTCTATTATCAACAACACTAATAGTTCCATTAGTATGGTCTATAATACATTTATAACCTTTATAGTGTTTGGGATATCTAATAAAAGTGCCCTTAATAGTCTTACTATCTTATTTGCTACTAGTTTGTGATGGCGCAAGAATGTGGGCTGTAGAACCCTAAAATTTCAAATTATCTAAACTTTGTTTTCTACCAAACCATAATTCATATGGTGTCTTATTATGTATTTTTTTGGACATTGATTCAATAAATACTGTGCTATATTAATAACATCACCCTAGAAATGTGCTCCTGGTGAAAAGTGTGTTAACATTAATCTTACCATGTCAAGTAAAGTTATATTTTACCTTTTGGTGACACCATTGAATTGTAAGGTGCAGCTCATAGACAACTGATGAATAATACCATTTTGTTTAAGATACTCATTAAAAGAATCAAACATGTATTCACCACCTTGATCACTTCAAAATATATTTATATTTCTACCCAATCATTTTTGTATTCTTGAAATTTATTGAAAACTTTAGATTTTTTATGCATTAAGTAAATCTAGCCATAAAGAGAATAATCATCAATAAACGTAATAAAAAAATTCTATGTTTTCTTGAGTTTTAACATTTAAAGGGCCATACACATTAAGTGGATAATATGTATTGGTTCATTTGATCTTTGTCCTTTAGGAAAAGGTGTTTTACTTATTTTACTAGATAGACATGATTCACAAGTATCAAATTCCATATTCATGTTAGGAATTAACTTATATCAACCATTCTTTTTTATTTTATTTTATTGATATGTCCCAATCTTAAATGCCAAATAAAAGAGTCATTAACATATAACAATTATCATATGAAAAATTAATAAAAGCAAAAGAACCAAATTGAGCATTTTTATTACCAACATTCAAATAATATAAACCATCAACCATATTACCCTATATAAGAATTTTACCATGTTTTCCAAAAAAAACTTTTTTGGAATGAACACACCTAAATCCTTTCTCATCTAAGTGTGGAATTGATAATAAATTGTGCCTCATAGTGGAGAGAATAAAACATCAGTTAAAATGAGGTTTCTTTCTACAAGCAACATGATTTTTATAGTTCCAATACCCAACACATTATAGTATGTGTTATTGGCAATGTAAACATGATGATCTCTTGTTCTCATTTCCTTCATTTTAATAACGCAGTTTTTCATTTTGTCACACAAAGAGATGATGCAGAGTCCACCCATCAAACTACATTAGTGGTGTTCATGAATTCTTAGCTTTTTAGGAGCAATGTGGAGGAGGGTTCAATAACCCTAAGATCCCACTAATTAGTGGTTTTGCTTTAGGCTTTAACATCCTCTAAAATAGACTTGTATTTGATGCTCATGATTTTCCATATTCTATGTCTCACATATTTGTGTTTCATTTGTTGCCATTATTGTAATTAGATGGTTCATGTGATGTTGGAATGTCATTGACTTTAGGCTTAGACCTTGATTAGGTTTCCCTTGACTTGGAGATTTGGTGAGATCCTTGACTTAAACTCCATTTCACCTTGTTTATTTCTTTGTCTTGTCTCTTTTGTGGCAAGTAACTTGAGTCATCTTTGTGTAGGTGGTCGAGGGGATACGATATTATGCATGATTATGATTGATTGATATATATGACCTCTCTATTTGTTTTTGCATACTCTCATCCCCTTTAATATGATTATGATGCCTTAATGATGATATGGTTAATTAGATGTGCTAGAAACATGTTTAGGGTTGTTAACTAGATTAATTAATAACAAGGATAAAATGGTAAAAAGGGAACCAAAGTTGCTTGAAGACTAGATCCCTAAATTCGAGTGGTTAAGGGGTGCCTAACCTTTTACCTAAGCCATTCCTAATTTCAAACACAATATCTCACGACGTAAAGACAATTAGGCATTTTAAATGACTTAAAGGGATTCAAATTTCATCTTTGCCTGGATTTTTGTCCTAACCAAAGTTAGGTGGTGACTTCATGTTCCAGTAGGGATGATACCAATGTATTGTCTCACCTTTGCTCCTTATTGGCTGTAACATCCCCATACACATTCATTAGCATTATCACATGAACATATTCATTGCATAAATGATTTGAAACCACACATGAACATAGGCATTGGATAAATGGTCATTTAGATATGTGAATTGGATAAGCACGATGATGACACTTGCACCATTGCATTTGGGACACTTGAACATATATGTAATGTTTGTATAGTTGCATGGAAAATTATCTTATGTTGTGTGCATGTTATATTATCATAAATAATGGTATTAGAAAGCTTATTTAAAAGTATAAGGAGCATATAGGGATTAGGAGATGGATGAAGGTGCTAAAGGAGTGAAGTAGAGGGACTAAAAGAGGAAAGTGAACTTCCAACCAACAGGAATGAAACACCATGATTTTATCTTATTGCAATAGGCTTAGAAGTGGAATTTTTAACCCTTTAGGATTAGAATTAAGGCATTAGATGTGAGATACAACAAAAGAAAGAGAGAGCTAAGGAAGAAAGAAAGAAAGGAAGAAGAAGAAGAAGAAGAAGAAGAAGAAGAAGAAGAAGAAGAAGAAGAAGAAGAAGAAGAAAAAGAAGAAGAAGAAGGAGAGGAAGAAGTGTGAGCTGCCTAGGAAAGAATCCTAAGGTTTTCTAATTTTGCGATAGTAGGTAAGTTAATTTATCTTCTCCCTATAGGAAATTAATCCCTTATGACATGTTAATCATGCATGGTCAATGAGAATTATGGAGTAACTGAGGTAGAGCTTTTGGATGGAAGTTGAAATTCAAGAGAACAAGAGCTTATTGTGTTGGATTTTACTGTTAGAACAAGATTTTGTACCCATGATTTCATAACCCTAGAAGACGAATTAGGGAAAGTGAAAAATTTGAAAGTTATAGCTTTATATCCCATATAAATACATATGAAACAGTTTTGCTTGGTTTTTATGTGTGAGGAGTTATGGCTCCTTCATTAGGTTCACAACCAACTGGAATGTCGTCAGTCTTTCTATTTTCTTATATTTTGATGGCCTTATATTCTGATTTTGACAAAGTTAAAAACATGAAAATTTTAGCTTTATGTCCCCTCTAAAGACCTGTAAAGCAGTTTTGATTGATTTATTATGTGGAAAGAGATATGGCTCATTGATTGGGACTGACCCTGTACCTGGATGAAACCACATCTTTCTTTTAATTCTATTTTCCAAGAATTTGATGGCGATATATTCAAAATTTGATGATGATCCAAACTTGAAAGTTGTATGTTTATCTTTGATCTATATACCTATGAAATAGTTTTGCCAAATCCAGCATGCTTGTTGAGATATTGTCCCTTCATTATGACTGTTTGTCAACATGTTGCAACCCTGCTCACCCTTGGATAGGTCCTTTGTTTTGGTGATATTATATACTGAATTAGATAATGAGTAAACATTGCAAAATGTTCCCTAATATGTTTTGTAATTGATGGTAGATTATTGTTGCAATTGGATTCGTAGAATTTGAGATACAACCAAGAATGTAAGACTTACTTAAACTGAGATGACATTGCAACTAGGAAAAATTTAAAAATTCACCACATTTTTTGTGTGTCTAATATTGGTTTGAAATTTGAATAGGTTATATCACTATGTGTCTAGTTTGTTTGAAAAAAAGAATAAAGTCATTTGGATAATTTTATCTAGAGTTATTTCTATAAGAGTGTAGCAAGCTCAGGCTGCCATGTAAGGAAAATATGCATAAACGCTAGGTCCACTTGCATGAATCATGCCATAGTTGCATACCAGACATTCATAATCATTTTGGCATACTTATAACCATGTATGTATCAAATTTTAGGATCTCAAAACTTTGAGGAAGCCCTAAAGAGAAAGCCAAACCTACCATAAAGGTTGGTCACATCAAAATGTAAGTAAAAACCATAATTAGATTCAATGTGTGTGTGTGTGAGTGATAATTTTATGATATGATTATGTTCTATTACATGCATATATGATTTAATTGTTACATTTTACATGTGAATACAAGTCAAGTGAGAATCATATGCTCTTAATGATTACTTGGTATACCATTTGTGAATGAGCACTTGAACATGGAACTAAAAGGGTGTTGTGAGCATCTTGTCAAACACTTGCAAATCACGTGGAAGATGGACCAATAGGTCCCATTGGCACATGTTATTGATCAAATGAATTACTTGTTATATGTTGGCCAGCAAAATCAAATGTCATTTGAATCACATGAATTCCCAAGAGCAGTGTTTGCCTTGCATGGTCATGACAAAAAAATTAATCTATTGCACTTGCACTTACATAGTCAAATGTTATACTTGTAATGTATCCTAATGATATTTAATTGTTGGATGTGACATAAGAAGTGATTATTATTTTTATTCATTGAGTCACGACTCACCAAATAGCAATTATATTTTTTAGATACCGAAGAATAGGGATTGGACACTTTGGTGCTTAGAGTTTTGCATTGAGACACATGGACCATAGGTCGTTGGCTGAATTCCAACTCTCTCTCTCCTTATGTCATGTACATACATTTATATAGGAACTAGTTATGGTCACTAGTCTTGACATTAGTTAACATATATGTACATTAAATACATGTTTGATTGTGTATGCATGATGAATAAAACCTTTATGCATATGTATTTTGGACATGAATGCTATGAGTTTTGTAATGAAAATGGTCATTACAGTTTTTGGTATCAAAGCAGGGATAGGTTCCATAGGGACATACATATGAACATGATATGACTTTTGCACTATTTTGCATCATCATATGACATAATCTTATTTGTCTATAGGGCATTAGCAAAAGGTAGTGATAGTAGTACCTATGGCTCACCAAGGAGAGAGGAGTTGGCCGATTTGCATTCCATAGAAGCATCATGCCAACCATTAAGAGATCAATCTACTAACAGAGTTAGATCTCCTGCACATTCTTATGCACAACACATATCTCAGAGTCAACCACAACATAGAATTGGTGAACTGACAGTGCAGGGTCCAAAAATTCAAAGAGAGAGAAGGTATGATAAATTAAGAAAATAGGGTGCAGTTGACTTCAGTGGTACCACAGATCCATCAATGGCACCACCGATCTATCAGTGGTAGAGACATGGCCAAAAAGAACACAAAGAGTTTTGAACTTGATGAAATGCACACATGACAAAAAGTTTGATTATGCAATGTTGATATTACAGGGGATGCATACGATTAGTCAGAAACCATTCTAGAGAGTGATGCCCAGCCTTCAGCGCTTATATGGGATGACTTTTTTCATGAGTTTAATAATAATTACATGCCAAAAGTGTATAAAGATGATAAAAGAAGATAGTTTTTAAAGCTACAGCAGGGGCAAATGACTATAGTTGAATATGAGGTAAAATTCAATCAATTATCTCATTATGCGTCCTTTATGACAACCACTAATAAAGACAAATGTCGAAAATTTGAAGAGGGACTAAGATGTGAGATTATAAGTAAGATCACAACTGCAGTTCTTGAAAGTTATACCAAACTAAAAGCTGCTACAATTAGGGTGGAGAGATTAGAAAAAGAAAGGATGAAGCAACGAGTAAAAAAAGGGCCTATTGAGTTTATAGGGGATTTTAATAGAAAGAAAGGAAAATGTGGAGATTGTATGCCATCACAATCTAGTGCTAAGGGTGGTTACTTTAGCTATAGAGGTAGAGGATTGGGACTTTCATCTTATGCAGGCAGAGGTCAAGGTCAAGTTATGCAATAATGACCCTCATGTGAACATTGTGGTAGGCAACATATAGGTGAATATAAAAAATTGACTAGGGGGTACTATTATCTAGAATGTCAGAGAGAGGCAAGGACAAAGGCAGAGCTACATTAGAGCCCACAGTTGAAGTTTCAAAGGCAAGTAGAGTTGGAGTATCATTTGGTAGAGGCAAAGGCAGAGGTAGAACAACCACAATTGGCTAAGGTATGAGCAGATCAAAAGGTCAAAGTTCTAGACCCCCGACATAGGCCAGAGTAATTGCCATGACTAGGCAAGAAGTTGTTGCTGCTCCAGAAGTGATAAGTGGTAAACTTTTTCTCCATGATTTAAAAGTCAATGCATTAATTGATCCTGGCTCCACACATTCATTCATTTCATTGAACATGGCATCACAATTATGTAGTAAACATCAACCTTTAGGTTTTGATCTATGTGTTAGTACTCCTTTGAGGGATGTGATGATTGTGGATAAGATATGTCGTGATTGTGTGATTCACATTGATGACGTTGAGCTGAATGCTAGTCTAGTACTGTTGCCATTACATGAATTTGATGTGATACTGGGTATGGATTGGTTATCCAAATATCATGAAATAGTGAATTATTTTACTAAGGAAGTTGTTCTGGAATCTCCAAATCATATAAGGGTTGTGTTTTAAGGGGAAAGGCAAATTATACCTGCATGTCTAGTTTCTGCTATTAAGGCTTTTCGCATGATTAAAAGTGGTTGTGAGGCTTATTTGGCACATGTGGTAGACACAAGGTTAACAAATGAATTACTTATGAATATTTTTATGGTGAATGAGTTTCCAGATGTGTTCCCAACTGACTTACCTGGTTTGCCACCTGATAGGGAGATAGAATTCATAATTGAGTTAGTCCCAGGAACTGCATCGATATCTATACCACCTTATAGGATGGCTCCAGCTGAGTTTAGAGAATTATAGACCCAATTGTAGGAACTACTTGAAAAAGGATTCATCAGACCTAGTGTGTCACCATAGGGTGCTCAGTATTATTTGTTAAAAAGAAAGATAGGATAATGAGGTTGTGTATTGATTACAAGCAGTTAAATTGGGTCACTGTGAAGAATAAGTATCCTTTACCAAGGATAAATGATCTATTTGACTAGTTACAAGGAGCACAAATGTTTTTTAAAATTGACCTAAAATCAGGATATTATTAGCTCAAAATTTCAAACTCAGCTGCATTGATGACAACTTTTTGAACCATGTATGGACATTATGAATTTTTGGTAATGCCATTTGGTTTGACTAAAACACCAACAACATTTATGGCTCTTAGAACAAAGTGTTCCAGTCTTACTTAGACAAATTTATAATTGTGTTCATTGATGACATATTGATGTATTCAAGGAGCAGAGAGGAGCATGAACAATATTTAAGGATTGTGTTGTAAATTTTGAAAGAAAAATAACTATTTGATTAACTAAACAAGTGCAAGTTTTAGATTGATCATGTGGTATTTTTAAGACATATAGTTTATGAAAAGGGCATAAAGGTGGATCCAAACAAAATTAAAGCAATAGTAAAATGGGAAACCCTAAAGAATGTTG
>CATIWR010337078.1:0-12389 GCA_949677035.1 Omphalea diandra
TATATATATATATATATATATATATATATATATATATATATATATATATATATATATATATATATATATATTACACACATTCACACAGATGTTTCTTGCTTGATATATTATTAGATTTGCAGTTCTAATACTTCAATACATAAGCAGTAATAAACAACAATTAGATAACACATTTTATATTTTTTAATATTTAATATATTTTTATAATTATCATTTATGTTTGATTCATTATATTTTTCAAGTTCTTAAAAAAATTGGTATATTCTTCTATAGCCTACATCATTTGAATATTGAAATCTTCAAGAAGAGCTATAAGCTATAAAAAGAATGAACTCAGTGCTTCTAGGATAATAGTCTCAATCGTAATTTCCAATGGTTCTACTTCACTCATCTTTTAAGACTGGGACTCTCTTTCATTACAATAAAAAAAAAATATCATACATTATTTAAATTTTAATAAAAATATTATATTTTTAAATATTAAATTTTTAAGAAATATATTATAGTACAGTAGAATTGAATGAAAAATATTAAAGTTGTATTGTCTTTTATTATAAATAATTAATACAATTATATTGATTAATTTATATTATAAAATTCAATGATGAAAACTGTTTCAAGATTAATGAAAAATAAAAATTGATTTGAAAACTTTCATAAGCATAGATTTTAATGATTAGGGTTTGCTTGCATTATCAAGTCTTTTACGATTCTCAATGATCGCCATTTTTTTTTCCTTTAATTTTTAAAATTTTTTACTTTTTTCTTGTCAAAGTAATTATAAAATATTTATTTTTCATGTTTATATTAAATTATTTGTCATAAAAATGAAAAAATTAATTAATAGTTATATAAAAATTTTTATCACCCACACGGATACGTCTTATTTTGGATACGACAAGTTTAATCCAGTGTAGGACGTTTCAGATGGTTCATAGTTGGTATCCCATCTTCAGAGATACGTGTATAACCAGAATCTCCCAACCAAACCACATGGTTTATAGATCACCTTAACATAACAAATGCCCAAAAGCTCCCAAGCACAAAATATGTCTATTTCAACGTTAATAGTCGTTAATTTGGCCGAGCTTTCCTGTACTTGGACTGGTTAGGCTACCCAACTCTTTGTTGGCCATCAATATGTAAGGCCACTAATCTGAAAACTAAAAGTTGAGTCTCTTGAATAAATTGAAGTTCTAGAGTTCAACAATATGATGGACAACAGTATGCTAAACAATTACAATTCGATTAATCTTGTCAATGATGAGAACCATTCATTAAATTTTCAGATAAGCAATAACAATTAGATATCAAAATGTGCAACAAAGCACTACCAGCAGATTAATCATCGTCAATTAGAAACTAAAGATACAACTCACAAAGCAAACTTGTATTATTTAGATTCATCATCATCAACCTTTCACTTTGTTTGCAGATATCCTTTTAATTATTTCTGCCTCTTGTAAATTTTGGCCAAAAAGGACATCAACACTGCTTGCACTGCCTTGCTAGGATGGGTTTCAATAGAGGTCACTAGTTTCTCGTAGCTTTGGTTCTCATACTCCGTGAACACACCCTATCAAGTTGAAATTAAAACTTACAGATCAAGGGAAAGAAAAAAAAAGGCTTTAAACAATGAACCATCTAAGACAAACAAACCAACAACACAAAGCTGGCAAACTTGGCCAATGGAAAAACACGAAAACATACATACATAGGTATTGCATTTACGAGGTGCTAATATAATATATGGTTTATTTCAAAACTTCAGATAACCAATCAAGCTCATACCTGAAGGTTCAGCTCATTATAGAGGACCTTCACCTTTGATACACTGGCTGGGACAGATTTCCCATAGTGCTCCTGAGAAGAAATAATTTTAATAAGCAATGCCATTTCATATTTTGACGATAAATAGCAAAGAGGACATAAAGACAGCATTACACTTACATGTAATAGTTTCTTTTGTTCTTCATTGCAAAGTTCCAAAGCCTTCACAACCAACCAAGAGCATTTAAAATCTTCAATATCGGTTCCTATCTGATTTCAGTAAAGGATGTAAGAAAAAACTCTATAGATAAACAGACTAGAAATTGTTTTCATTCCCCCAATCCCACCCTTCCACGTACTTCTCTTCTCCAAATACACATTATAGCGTGTGGACACATGCACAATTTATATTTGCAATGTCCTACATCCACCACATTTGAGCTTACCTTGCCAATTGTCTTGGGATCACCAAAGCAATCCAAATAATCATCCTACACAAGGCCAAAAAAAAAAAGAGAAAAAAGAAGGTAAATTATTGGCATAAACAAAGAATTTGATCAACTAGAAATAGAATAAACATACAAGTTTCCTTAAATATTCAAAATAATAATATAATATACTGTGTACCCTGTTAGATCTATTTTTGAAACTGATCAAAATAACATCATTAAAGGAATTCAGTCCTCCATTTTCAAGGAAAAACAGGATGCAACTGAAGAAACTTTGTACAGTCCACCAAAAGCAGAGAAGGAAAATCCAGGAAAATTTGAGGTAAATCATGGAAAATTACCTGTACTTGGAAGTAGATTCCCATTTGAATAAGAATGTTCCTTACATCAATATGATTGTCCAGATTCTCACTAGCCATGAGCAATGCACAAGCAACCTGAGTAGTTTTAATGTGCTATGTGAATGGTGGATTCTCAACAAAGCCATTGAATTTTCAGCCAATAATACTATTTTAAGACAACCTTAGTACAAGAAAAATAATACATTATGCTGTGTATACTCACAGGAAGGTAAAATGAGTAATAGGCAGTTTTGTACTGAACGATTCGCCGGTGACTGCAAAATTTCCAAACCAATATGTATGTTAAAAAATATTATGAACTCCAGAAAAAAACAAGCCAGCCGAAGGATCAGATTTTAGCTATCCAAAAATCACTTGAAAACAACTTATATGATGAGATCAAAAAGCACATACAGATTATCTTCACATCAAAATGCCACAAGAAATCATTTCTAATTCAACATTTTTGGTTCTTCATAAAAAATCATGACCAAATGTTTGAGGCATCCCGCACACAGCCAAGTGATTCAGTAATTAGATATATTCATATGAGCATTTTAAAATGAAAAAATACATTTGTATCTACTCCTCCTTAATATATTTAGTGAAACTGAATTAGAAAATACTTCGCAAAATAGCTCACTTAGCCCATGGTCATGATAGATACATGCTTTCTTTGTTTGTCCAGGTTTACTTCTTACACACACATATCTTTTGTAAGTATGAAACCCAAAATTTAGAAATTTTTCATGAAGTCCCACAATTTGTTCTTTTTTATTGTTTCCCAAATCTTTAGAGTCTAGTCCCGTCCTAGGTGCTTTATGATAGATAAATGCCAATGTTTCACTCACAGCGACAATGTGTATTTGGACAAATCCTTTTCTCCTTCAAGGGTTGTGATCAGGTCTATCATCTGCCCACAGGCTGTTTGGAACTCTACCTGTGTAAGCATGGCATGATTGAACTATAAGCATATTTCCATAATCAAAGGGAACTAGGACAAATATTAGCAGGACAATTACCTCATTAAATAAATCCAAAAGATCTACGTAATATGCCTTCCCTCGGAAGTGCTTTCTGAGAATTCTGGGAATGTGATTGCGAAGCAAAATCCCATCATTTACGGCAATCAGACCAACCTGCCAAATTTAATTGCCAATAAACACTGTTCCACAAGCAACAGAATCCTTAATGGTTGTGGAAAAATAACAAGATCATTATTGGCACATACCTTGGGAACCCTAAACCAACAAGGCTGACCACGCCGTGTATGAGAGCTATCCATAATGTCATCAAGGACAAGAAAATAGGCTTGAAGCTGTAACAATAATGGAACAAAGAGTTTTTTTTTAAAAAAAAAAAAAATCAGCAGCTAGCAGAAAAAGTACTAGTTTAATTATTGGACATATAATCAATAACCTAAGCAGATAACAGCAGAGGTTCTCATAGCCATACCCATTCGATACACCAACCAAGAGCACTTGCAAGAAAGATTTCTTCTTCAGTCAATTCCTGTCCTTTCAACAATTTGTAGCTGTCAATCACAGAGAGCCCCCTATTCAGCTTCCCTGGAAAAGAAGAATCATATCCAATAACTATTTCAGTAATGCTTGACTCTTTATACAGTGCATCACTTTTTCTTCTTTTCTAACCCTCATAACAGAAGTCTCACAAGCTGATTATAAATGCTTGGGATAAATTTCATTATATTGAGACAAATATTCCATTCCCACCTCCAGGCACGTTGTAGTCCAACATCTGCAACAAAAGAGGAAATAATGCAGTCAGAAAAGTGCAAGTAAATCTCAAACCTTTTATGATTCCAATACAATTATAGACAACTCAATTAAGACAAGGGGAGGAAAGAGGAGTAAAAACAACAACAAAGAAAGCAACTTGGCTTAACACCTCTAAATGGTAATGAAAGTTGTGCGATAAAAAGCAAACTTGGCAACAAAGGAACAATAAGCTTGGACGCACTCCACACTATATAATAACAGTTCCTATTTCCAAATCTAACATTTGTAGGCAATTCGCTTGTCTTGGCATAATAAAGTTCCCATCTTTAGCTAAAGTTTTTAATTTCCATGTATGCAGCTCAGCATATTTTCACTGTCATTCTTTCTGATTAGCATGCGTTCATGATTCCTTTCCATACCATATAATGGGAATTAAAGATTCAATCCTCAACCCACAAACCAAATCAAGAAAATCGAATAATTCGTGCCAATAGACAATGAGAAATCAAAAAAGAAAACAAAAGAGAAAATGGGGAGTTACCCGTTCGACCCATTCGCGGGAATCTGAAGTCCATTCGAAAGCCGGGTCTTCAAGAAGATCCTTCTTGAGGACAGAGTAGACTTTCAAGAAAGTAGACTTCAGATCCGCCATGGCTTCTACAGACAGTGAGAAAAGAGAGTTTCACAGTGAGGATATATAGATTTAACGTTGGAATTGCCAACTTATAAATCGATGTATCTGTGTGTTTCGTTTGCCACCCGCAATGGACGAGGAGAGAGGGACGCTGCTAAAGCTTTTGCCGTTCAATTATAATGGACCCAACTTTTCAGTTTTACTCTAACATTGTTTTTAGTATAAATAAATTTTATTATTTTATTAAATTTATATTATGTATGTTTTGTATAAATAAAAATTCATTTAAAATTACGTTTCACTAGATCCTTAAAATTGATTGTAATTAAACTAAATTCTTCCAAATTTGATAAAATTTGTAAATTCATTTTAAAGTTGTAAAATATTTTCATTATGATAAAATAATCTTATGACACATTTGATTACATTGAAAAATAAGAAATAAAATCTTATTTTAAAATAAGTATTTTAACATTCTAATATTTTTTGTTTAGTGTATCCATATATAAAAAAAATAGTAAGATATTATAAATTTTTAGAATCCTATTTTTAAATTTTGAACTAAATTAGGGTACCAAATATGAAAATAGAATTAAAATCCTATTATATTTCCATTTTTTGATCTACCAAATATGCTTTTAGTCAAAATATTTTTTTTACTTTTCTTTCTCTATTCTCCTTCTCTTTCCTCTTTCTTTTTTCTCTTTCTACTCTCTCACTCCTCTTTTTTTATATCTTTTTGTGTTTATACAAAATTTAAAAAATAACACAAGATATTTTTACAAAATAAAATATTTTATTGAATTCTACAATTAAACCAAACACAAAATTCATTTCATTTTAAATGAATTCTATTTTTTTTTATATAGTTTACTAAATATAAAAATTCATTTATAAATAAAATAAATTTTAAGTTAGAATTGAATCAAACACTATGTAAAAATCAAATTGATTCTTTAATTTTAAGCAAGTCCACTAGAGCACAAATAGTTCAAACTTCACTAAGTTGCTCCATTGTTTACTATATCTATATTAGAATATCAATATTTTCTATTGTCCCAAAGAGCCATCGAAAGAGGATGATAAATAGAGCCATGACAAATTTGTAAAAATTTAAAAACTTGAATATTAATCCATAACAAAGTAGGGATAACTAAGGAATAACATAATAGATTTATAAAAGTTTGGTAAGATCTTTATCTCTCTTCTAGTATTTCAATAGAGTCTTTTATATTAAACAAGTTAAGGATGCAACTCTAATATTTATAAGCCTAGACTACACTCTAGACACCTAATAAGTTTTAAGGTACTTATCAAGTCATTTTAAGGATAATTTAAAAGTACTACGTTAAGCTTTAACATATTGAAAAATATTTTTTCAACCTAAGTTGTGATCCTCATGCAAGATTTAGAAAGATAGCTTAATAAATATCTCTCTCACTAGATACTCAAGTTATTACAATTGTAAACCCAAATAAAGCTACAAGCTTAAGATTTACAAGTGAAGGTTCTTTAGAGAGTTTGAAGAGGTAGAGTTGATTAGCTAGTTTTTCTAAAGGGAACATATTTGGGGTAGGTGATGTAGTAGGGATTGCCAAAGTAATGAAAAAGCAAATTGTACATACTTGCTGTTGTATTTGTAGTGTTGCTTATATCCATTATTACCATAAATTCTCTTGTGATGTCTTCATAGCTAAGTTCTTCTTTAAAGATGAATTCCTCCCACCTAACATTGGAAAAATAGGCTATAATAACTCCATCAATTTTTAAGGTTTCAAGAGTAAAAGCAAAGGGATTTTGTTTAGAACAATAACTTTCTTTTTGATGGATTCATACCTCTCCTTCTCTTCTTTAGTAATGCCTTTCGTAAAATGAAGAGGTGGATGTTGCCTTAGTGAAGGAGTAAAGGTTTAAGGGCTTCCCTTTGTTATCTCTTGGGTGTTCCCTTAGAGCCATTGAGGAAAAGGGAAGAAATGGGTAGAAAAGAAGAAAGTTATGAGAGAAGTAGAGAGAATTAAATGGAAGGTATGAAGAAAAGACTGAAAAGTGAAAGAGTTGGGTTAAAAAGGGTTTAAATAGGCAAAAATAAACTAAAAAATGGCTAGAAATGATTACTTTTGCATTAAATACAAGAGTTATAGCGTTTGGAAAGCAAAAGGTCATTTACCTAGTGGTTACATGTAATTTGCGACTTCGAATCATGGGTCGTGATCGTGAATTGTGAAAATTATGAGTAATGGGCACTTCTTCCTTTAAAAGACGCAAATTAAAATGGTTGAAATTTGAAAATTTTGAAATTTTGAAGGGGCAAAGGAAAATAACAAATGTGAAATGTGAAAAATTGAAAACCAAGTTAGCTTCTAAATCTCGATCGTAATCCTGGATCTTGGTCACAATTTAGAAGTCAGTTTCACAAACATGCTTGAAAATGAAATTTTCACAAATGGTCCATATAATAAGTGATCAATTTGATATATAGATGATTAATTCAAGCAATTGAATATGGAATAACTCAATTTCACGTTGAATTAATTCATGTCATGCATAAGAGCAACATACCAAAGCAATATACAAAAATATCAAACATGCTAATATCAATAAAAAAAAAAACTTATGCATTCAAAGAGACCTATTTTCACCTTAGAAAGCTTCCATTAAACATCCTTAGCTTCCTCTTAATGAAGTTCATTCTCTCTTAATTAAAGGATTTAGTGAAAATATTTGCTAGTTTGTTGTTAGTGCTAGTGAATTTTAATACCACATTACTATTTTACACATGGTCTCTAAGGAAATGATGTCTAATGTCAATATGTTTGCTTCTTAAGCATTGGATGAAATTCTTTAAAAGATTGATTACACTAGTGTTATCACATTTGATGAGAATATGATCAACATCTTTGCCATAATCTTTGAGTTGATATTTCATCCAAAGGATTTGAGTGCGACAAGAACCTGTAGTCACACATTTCGCTTTGATGGTGTATAAAACAACCGAAACTTGCTTCTTGCTAAACTAAGAAACTAAACATTCACTAATAAATTAACAAGTTTTATAAGTACTTTTTCAATCTAATAATCTACCAATATAATCCGTATTTGAATACCCAAGAAGACTAAAGGATGAGTTTTTAGGATACCATAAAAATTATTTTAACTACACACAAATGTGATTCTTTTGAAAAAGATTAAAATCTAGTACACAAATATACACTAAACATAACATCGAGTCCATAAGCAATAAGATAAAGTAGAAAGCTAATCAAACATCCATACTTTTTCTCATCAGTAGGCTTATTTGATTCATCTTTGTCAAGTTTGATTGATGCACACATTGGTGTTTTAGTTATCTTGCATCCATCCATCCCAAATTTCTTGGGTAGCTCTTTTGTGTATTTGGATTGATTAATGAAGATGCCCTATTTGCATTATTTGATTTGAAGACTAAAGAAAAATTTAAGCTTTCTCACCATGCTCATCTCAAATCCTTTAGTAATACACTTGACAATTACCACACTTAAAGCAAGTCGCATCATTCTTTTTCTCTTTATAGTTAGAAGATGTTTTTCTTTGACTTCTCCTTTCTTTTCTTCTCTTTATTTGCTCCTTAGACCTCCTTAAAAGCGTAACAAGTTCTTCTTCTTCTTTCTCAATTTCATCACTATTCTTAGTGCTTACCTCTGCTTCCTTGTCTTTTATAAATGATTTGAGAGCAAGTGCCTTCTTTTCTCCTTTGTCTCTATTTTCTCTCATCTTCTTCATCTCCTTATCTTTCTTAATTGCCATCTCATGGGTGAGGAACTTTCTAATGAGGACATTGGTTGGAACTTTTACCAATGTCTTTATTGGATTCTTTTATACTACACACCTTAGCACTAAACATTATCAAAGGAAGAGATTTAAGAATTTTGATATTTACATCATAGTTGGAAAGATGTCTCCTATATTTCTTCATATTGTTGACAATAACAAAAGGCCTATTTTTCATATCAGTGATGCTTTCATTTTCCGTCATCATGAAGAGTTCATATTTGATCACATACATGCCAACTCTCCTTGAATTTACTTGTGTGGTACCTTTATGATAGTTCTCTAAAGCTTTTCATATGCCATAAGTGGTTTGAAAATGTTGCACTCTCTTATATTTTTCCCTTGAGAGAGAGCTTAAGATGATTATCATTTTCCTCTTGTTCCTTCCATTTGTTTTTCTACGTGCGTCAGCCCATTCTTCTCCTATGAGTAGTTTTTCACTTTCATCTACTATCTTTGTAGGTGGCTTCCATTCTTTTGCTACAACATACTAAAGATCCACAACATCACTACCAAGGTAGATCTCCATCCTATGCTTGTAATGGGTATAGTCATATCCATTTAAGAATGGCTTAAGATGAAAGTGAATTTCTTCTTATGCCATGATCTTTTCTTAAGCAATTAAGATAAGTTTTGAGAATTGAGCTCTAATACTAATTATTATCCCTTCTGCACTAAAAAGTGAGGTTGAATTGGTGGAAAATTTAAAACTTAGAGGGAAAACAAATGAACTAAAGTTTAAGGAAATGAAAGGAAAGAATCAACACAAGAGATTTATTGTAGTTCGAGTGTTAACAAACCCTACATCCACTCCCTAATTCACTAATTAGGTATTCCAGTAACTCAATAATATTTTACATGCTCATACTAAACTTAGTGTTTAAACTCACACAAACCTTACTTACACTTGTGTTTAAGGCTCAAACACAACCTTACAAGAGTTTTACTAACTAAATGATCACTCTACATCTAATTTCCAAGAGTTTAAGGATCGCTTTTAACCTCTTACAACATAATTAATATCATTCAACAACCAAAGTACAAAACAATAAAGAGTAAGACTGTTGAGAATTAAATTTGCAAGTGTTTAGGTAATAAATTGATTATTCTCTTGCATTGAAAGCTATTTGGTGAAGTATTTATATTTGGTGAAGTATTTATAAAATCCTAACGCTAAATGGTGATCACTAAAGAAACTATGAGAAAATCTCTAAGTTGTGGTGAGCAAACCTATATTTAATGCTTGTTAGACTCAAATCGTGGTTGAGATGAAAAATCACAATCGCAAACGTCCTTTCATGCTTATAATTCCCCTTTCGCGATCGAGGTTTTTAAAATGTATCTAACAGCTAGTAACACTTAGCATTTGATCAGTAGTTCTTTAAAAACTAGTCATTGGACTCTATTATTTATAAAAGCCTCGATCACGATCTTCTTATTGCGATTTCAATCCAAATAGCATTGGGATAGGGGATTACGAATGACACCATGAAAAAAACTACCATTTTTTTCATCAAGTTTCGAAAGTAAGTTCAGTCATGATATTCAAATCTTCAAATAGTTCTTTGGACATGGGGTTTGCTTTTATGGGCTTCTTGGGTGACCATTGGAATAATTTTAAAATGCTTAAATGTCGTGATTGTAAATTTTTTCTATGACTCCCACTATAAAACAAAATGTCAATTTTTGTTCCTATTGTTTCATGCAATAGTGATCGCGAATCAGGGCTCAGTTTTGAGACTTGGAGAACTTCTCTTTCATTTGACATCCAACTTAATTTCTAATTTATTTTCTGTAAAAATAGCACTTAATAAAGGCATTAAAGTCTTTTGATCTATATTCTCAAGTTAAAAAAAAAAAAGGTTTAACCAGCCTAGTCCAATATCAACAATAAGAGTTCTTTTATTAAAGACCTTATATCCTTTACTTAATGTAGAACAATCTAAGAAGATTCCTTCATCTCCTTTGGGATTAGATTTACCAAGTTTATCTTTAGTGTTTAGAATGTAACACTTATAATAAAAAACTCTAAAGTATACAATCTTCAGTTTCCTTTAGTTACACAACTTACAAAAGGTTTTCTTTGAAATAGGTCTCACTAACACTCTATTTAAAAAAAAAAAAAAAACAAGAAGTGTTTATGGCTTCTGCCCAAAAATATTTTGGCAAATTATATTCATTAAGCATGGTTCTAACCATCTCTTGAAGTCTTCTATTTTTTTTTTCTCTTAACTACCCTATTTTGTTAAGGAGTTCTAAAAGTTGAAAAATTATATGAAATTCCATTTTCTTCATAAAAACTTTGAAACATTGCAATTTCAAATTCTCCACCATGATCATTTTTAATGGCTAAAATTTTTAAATCTTTTTTATTTTTAATTCTTTTTATACAAGACTAAAAATATCAAAACAAGAATTCTTATGTGAAAGAAATAGAACATATGTAAACTTAGAGTGGTCATCTACAATGACAAGTGCATAATGCATGCCACTTAAACAAGTAGTTCTAATGGTGCAAAAGAGATCCATATGTAACAATTAAAGAGGTCTTGTAGAAATTACCTTATTCTTAGCCTTAAATGAGGACTTAACTTATTTACCTCTTTGACATGCCTCACAAACTCTATCTTTGAAGAAATTGGTCTTAGGAAGTCTTTTAATTAGGTCATTTTCCTTAATTTGTTGATTAATTCCATACTTGCGTATCAAAGTCTCTTATACCAAGTTCATCCTTTATCTACCATAGTTAGAAGACACTTGACATCTTTTTTAGATAAGGAATTTAAATCAATAATATAGATATTTTGAACTCTCCTATTTATAAACAAAAGTTTGTTGTCACTCATCTTTGACACATAGTAATCTTGAGGTTCAAACATAACTCTTAGATCTTTATCACACAATTGAGTTACACTTAGGAGGTTATGTTTTAGACCATCAACTAATACAACTGTGTTAAGAATGGGTGAGTGAACATCCTTATCCACTTTACCTATACCCATATGTTGTCCCTAGGCACCAAGAAGGGGGGTTGAATTGGTGTATAAAAATTTCAACAACAAGGAAAAGGGGAAAAAGAAAGAGTATAATGGAGACAACCAATTTATAGTGGTTTGGGTATAATTGACCATACGTCCACTATCCAATTAACCAATTGGGTATTTTACTATCTCAAGGTGTTTTCAAGCTCACACCCAACTTGTACAATTTGTGTTTTGATGGCTCACACATAACCTTACAATAATGTGTTTTTAGGCTAACACACAACCTCACTCAAGTGTTTCACTAGGCTTACACTTAAACCTTTCTTGAAGTGTTTTTACAGGCTAACACTACAACCTTACAACTTAGTGTTTAATGCTCACACCTAACACTTACAATTTCATAAAGAAAATTGAAGAAAATGAGTAACAAAGATTGAAAGCTTTTAATCACTTGTAATAAATTCCTTAGCAACCTTATTCATGGTTGTTTGGTGGTGTATTTATAGCCAAACTTCACCAAAGAGACTGTTGGCCCTAGGCACCAAGAAGGGGGGTTGAATTGGTGGATAAAAATTTTAAAACAGAGATAAAGAGAAGAAGATAGAACAATGAAGACACAAGGATTTTATAGTGGTTCGGGTATTAACCAACCCTACATCCACTCC
>CATIWR010337093.1:0-16663 GCA_949677035.1 Omphalea diandra
TTAGAATTAATTATGATATAAATGAGTTTTATATTGTTTATTTCAGTGTTAAAATCATATTTTATTTAAATATACTTATAACATTTTATTTTTATGATTTTATTGAGTTATTTATGCCAATATTACTTTTGATTTTGCATGGGTTATAAAATTATTCATTTAAACTGATTTTTATAATTTAAAATAATTCATCTCGGAGAAATTTTTTCCTCTTTAATTAATTAATACTTTAACTTCAAATAATTCATTAATTTAATCATTATTAAGTATATAATATCAAGAATTTTTCCTTTTTAATTAAATATTTTTCTATACAAAATTCTATCACATGTCTCTAATATTATTGTTAATAAAAACAAGTAAAAAGAAAAATTTATGGACTCAACAAATTCATTACAAAAGAAAAGTGAAGAAGTTTTAGGTTGATAATTTTATTTCTATTTTTCTAACTAAGTTGTAATATATTGACAAATATGAAAACAGTTTATTGATGACCCCAATCACAAATAATTAACTACATCCTATTTTATCAAAAATAACTTAAATATAGTTTCTTAATACTATTTTACTATTGACTATCATTTAAAATGTTTACTTTACAATTAATAATTAAATATCTATTTCATCAAGTAATTGTTAAATCCATAAATATTACATTAATAAATTCATCTAATTTACCATAAAAACATATTTGTTACACCAACAAATAATATATAATCAGAATGTTTTTATTTTACTTTCACATTTAAATTTTAATTTACTTTATAAACTTTAGCATGAGATTTTAAAATATTATGATATCTCATTCTTTTTATAATCTCATTATTTAAATTAATTCATTTGCATATAAAATAAAATATTATTATACATATTACTAATCATAATTTTTTTTTTCATATTCTAATTTTATTTTTTGTTTAAATATTAAAATATTATTTTTAAAATGTGATATTATTATTCTTTTTTTAGTATAGCCGAATAGTGAGAAGTATATAATTTTACATGAGATCTATTTTTCATTTTTTTAGTATATCCAAATATGTTATAAGATTATATGGATTATTTTTATGTTTATATAAATATTCATAACTATACATGAGAATTAAAAAAAAAAATTGTTCACTATTGACCTACTAAATTTATGGCTAACAATATAATAGCACACAAATAATAAATTGATGTCTACTTACAATTAAATTATTTATATAATGACTATTTTCGAATAAAAATAATACAACAATAATACTCTTGTCAATTTTTATGTACAATTTTTAATCAATTTCAAACTTACAAATTATTCAGTATCAAGGTTACATTAAATGAAAATATTTTTCATATTAATAACAACTAAGTGCATGTTTTTATAGAAAATTAAGTATTTCTTTTCATTATTTTTATGAGCCTGCACTATTATAATATTTACTGAACCATACTAAAATCATATTAAAATTTATTCGAGTTTAAAAACTAACTTTATACATTTTTCTACAGAAAAATGGTTTCTATTTAACTCAATAATATATCTCTTTATTCCTGCATACTATACAAAAATTATAATTAATATCACATTTTATTATCTAGTATCAAAGAATAAAATAAAATAAATATCAAATATTTTTTACCTAATTGAATATCACAAGAGTAACAAAAAATTATTAGAGAGAATGAGAAATTTTAAGAACAGCTGAAAGGATGAAATTTTAAGAGGGAGAAAATTTTCATTGCTTTCAGTTTTTCATTGCTTTCAAACCCCCTCATCGTTTGAATGAGGAGGGCTATTTATAGTGTTGTTCATCTGCCAGTTTAACTAGCAAACAAACAACACTTATACACATCTCTGCTGAGCAGAGATAAGACATCTCTACTTGGTAGTAGAGATTCTGCTGCAAGCAAAATCTTTGTTGTAAGTAGAAGAGATTATGCCTAGCAGCAGAATCATTATTCGTTAGTAAGTTATATTGGCGGACAAACAATAAAAAATTAAAATAACCTTCATTTGTGTACAGTAACGTCCGTCAGTTTAACTAGTGGATGATCGATGTTGACCACCGCTATTCGCTAAATACTTTTAAATTTACCCTATTTTTATAAATATTTTTTTATTTATCATATTTTTCTAATTTTTTTTACACTTATTTACAAATTAACCCTGGATGATGATAATTTTAAACTTGTTTCACCCATGGTTATGGGGTTGGAACTGTGACGATAATGAATTGTATTGTTGTATATTTCCAAACTAAAGCTGGTACAATATATATATAGTACATTATATAAGGTTCAGTTAACTGTACAAATGATCAGCTAGAGTTTGAAAACAAAAGATAAACTAAAGATAAGCTAGAGTTTGAGCTAAATACAAAGTGAGAAAAGTGTGATAGAGTATATCCTTGATAAAGAATATCCTTAACGCCCCCTTACAAGCCCTTGGTTAGATTGAAGAGGAAGCTTATCTCGAAGATATTGGAAGCGCGAGATAGACAAGAGCTTGGTGAATAAATCTACAAGTTGTTCTTCAGTGGACAAAAATCGAACATCAACAGAACCATTTGTAACCTGTTCTCGCATAAATTGATAGTCTAGTTTTATATGTTTCATCCGAGCATGAAACACTGGATTTGATGATAAGTAAATGTCACCTATATTGTCACACCATAAAGATGTTGCTGTAGGCAAAAATCTGAGTTCTCTAAAAAGTGATTTAATCCAAATAATTTCAGCTATTGCATTTGCAATTGATTTATACTTACTTTTTGTAGAGGACCTAACAATAGTAAGTTGTTTCTAAGCCAGCTAAGAAATAAGAGAATGTCCGAGAAAGATGTCGAAACCACTTGTTGATCGTCTATCATCCTTGTCACCCCTTCAATCACTATCAATATAACATTTTAATGCAAATGAAGAAGCCGTGGAGAAAGGTAGTCCAGTAGAGGCAGTGCCTTTTAGATATCGAAGTAGTCTCTTTAGAGCTTTCCAATGTTCACTCATTGGTAAATGCATGAATTGGCATAGTTTATTGACAAAGAAAGCTATGTTTGGATGTGTCACTGTAATGTATTTTAGTGCACCTACAATTTAGCGATAAAAATCTCCATCTGTAAGAGGATCTCCTGCATACTTGGATAGAGTAGTCGAGGTGGACATAGGTGTCGAGCAAGGATTGGCATCCAACATTCTGGTATGGGAAAGAAGATTTGAGATGTATTTAGAATGTGAAATCAAAGTGTCATCATCACAGTGAGTGACTTAAAGACCTAGGAAGTAGTGCAAATCACCAAGATCACGTATTGGAAAGTCGTGTTTGAGAGCTGCAATCATCTGCTAAATTAATGTGATACTAGTGTCGGTAATCACAAGATCATCAACATATACAAGTAGAAAAATTACATCATTATTATTTTTATAAATAAATAATGAATTATCTGCTTAAGATGCTTGAAATTTAAGCTCCAACAATAAGGAACTCAATCGATGGAACCATGCTCGAGGTGTTTGTTTAAGCCCATAAAGGGAGCAATTCAATTTACAGACATAATCAGGATGTATGGAGTCAACAAAACCCTTTGGTTGTTCCATGTAAATTTGTTCCTCAAGATTACCATGCAAGAATGTATTTGAGACATCAAGTTACCTCATAGGCCATTTGTTCATAGTGTCAATTACCAATATTGTCCTAATTGTCATTGCTTTGATGACTGGACTAAATGTTTCCTTATAATCCACCCCACTCTGCTGATGAAATCCTTTTGCAACTAAACATGTTTTGTATCATTCAATTTCACCATTAGGTTTCCATTTAATCTGATAAATTCATTTATTTCCAATCATATTCTTATCAGTTGGACGTTGTACCAAAGTCCCGATGGATGTAGCTAACAAGGCATCTATTTCACATGACACTGTTGTGTTCCACTCCTTATATTTGGTAGCTTGATAAAACGTTTGAGGTTCATGGTGTAAAAAATTTATCTTGGAGGTGTGATTTAATGTAAGGTTGGCTTGAGGTTGGCATATTGTGGTTGGTCGAAGAGTCATTGGATGGGTACGTATGGGACAGTTGTGAAGGGTGGGGGACGTGTTGCAGGAGTAATAGTGTTAGGATAAGAATTGAGGTCCACAATTAAGTTAAGGCCAAGTGGAGTTTGATTGTGAATTGGAGACTGGATGGGATCACAAAGAGGTCTAGATGAGGATGAATTAGATGATGATGGATGTAAAAGGGATGGGACGAGAGATAAAGATGAGGATGACATGGAATTTTGACTTTTATGATTTTTGCGAGAGGAAGGAGAGACCATACCTGATTGAACGACATTAGGTAAAGATGGAAGGTATAATGTGAGCCAAGGATTTTTTACATGATTCCCTTGCCTTTGGATGCTAGGATGAAGTGTCCGATCTTGAAAAGGAAACTTGATTTCATTGAATTTGACATGCCTAGCTATGTAAACTTTATCTTGGTCAATATCCAGATAAAAGAAACCATGATGATGAGGAGACAATCCTAAGTACATACACTCCTTACTACGATAGGAGAATTTATTTTTGTTATATGGACATAGTAAAGGAACACTGAACAACCAAAAATCTTGGAATTGGTGTACTTTGGTTTGGTGAGAAACAATTTTTCAAAAAGGGATTGATTTTTAAGGATTGAAGAAAGCAGTTGATTAATATTACTAACACTGGTTTAACACTGGTTTGAAAAGTATATGCCCAAAATCAAAAAGGAATTTTTGCATGTGCTAGCAAAGTGAGACCATTATCAACAATATGTCTAATTTTACATTCAGAAATGCCATTTTGTTCATGTGTATATGGACAAGCAATACGATGAACAATTCCAGTTCTTTTGAAATAGACATTTAATTTTTGAAACTCACCACCCCAATATGAGTGAAATGTTTTAATTTTATGATTAAATTGTCTTTGAACATAAGATTCAAAATTTTGAAAAATCGAAAAAACTTTACTCTTATTTTTGAGGAAGTAAATCCACATAAAACGAGTGAAGTCATCAACAAATAATACAAAATAACAAAAGCCTAAATTGGAAAGAAGTGGGGAAGGTCCCCAATCATCTGAATGAATTATTTCAAAAGGACTAATACTGGAATGTTCAACTGAAGCTAATGGAACACGAGCTAATTTTCCTAATCGACAAGCTAAACAATTAATAGGATTTGGAGAGGATGGCAATTGATTTTGCTGAATTATTTGTGAGAGAATCTTTGAGAGAGGAAGACCAAGCCTAGCATACCAATCGTCAAAGGAATTATAGGTACCAATCATGGCTTGTTTTATGTCTTTAGGTAAGACGTACAATCCATCTTTGGCTGTCTTATCGTGGAACAAGATGTCTTTGGTCACTTGATCCTTCACAAAATAATCATAAGGCCAAAATTCCATAAAACGAGAATTATCTTTAGTAAATTTTTGAACAGACAATAATGGTTTAACAAGAGAAGGGACATGAAGCACATTGTTAAATTTTGATAGTATAGACTGAGTAAAGGATGGAATAGAAGCAATGCCTTTGTGAGATATAGCCAAACCTTATCAGTTGCCAACCTTTACTTGGTCCATGCCATGTTAATCAGTCATTGAAGATAAAGAATTTTGATTTGGAGTCATATGATGAATTGTTGTTGTTTCAGGGTGCCAACCAATGTCTTCAATATGCGATCCTAGGCTTGTAGCAAGTAGTGATGACGAGAAAGATTGGACTGGAAGAGTGGAGTGTGGTGGATGGTGCCACGCAACATATACTTAGGGAACAACAGAATTAGTGGGACGTGGTACATACCGTCGGCGACAACGATCAGTTGTGTGGTTGCGATACCCACAAATTTGACAGGGTCCCTTATTTCGACGATTGTGAGATCGTTGATTGTTGTTGGATTGTAGGAATCTATATGCAACATGAGCAATGGGATCTTCTTGCATGTTTTTAATAAGGATTTCATGAGCTAGTAGTTGGTTATGGAGTTTTTGAAAGCTAACTAGGTCAGATTGAAGATTTAGAGCAGTGATGATGGAGTGGTATTCATGGCCAATATTACAATAAACAATGGCTTTAAATTTAGCTGTTGTCATTGTTCGTCCAGCAGCAGCAAGCTAGTCCACAAGGCCTTTGGCCTTTTGCAAATATTCAATGACAAACATATCATTCTTCTTTAACTCCTAAAGTTTGATGTTTAATTGTAATTGGCGATTATGAGATACAGAGCCAAAGGCACTTGCTAGTGAATTCCAAACCTCATAGGAAGAAGTGAGGCCAATAACATAGGGAAAAACTTCTTCAGTAAAAGAGTACAAAAGCCATGAAATGAGCAATTAGTCTTTTTGAAACTAGGTTGTATATGCAGGATTAAGGACAAGTTGTGGAGGGTCAGAGGTGGAGTTGATGGTGGTAGAGGGAGCAGGTTGTGTGCCATCAATAAATCCAGTCAGGTTTTGGTAATTTAAAATGGGAAGAAACTTAGTTTTCCAAGCCAAGTAATTATGGCAATTTAATTTGATGGCAAAAGAATGATGGGTTGTAGGTGTAGAGTTAGTGGGAGCAACCGGGATTGTTAATTGGCCAGACATAATGATGAAAAAAAAATCACAGGTTCACAAGCTCAAAGGCTCTGATACCATGTAAAGATAATGAATTGTATTGTTGTATATTTCCAAACTAAAGCTAGTACAATAGTATATTAGATAAGGTTTATTTAACTGTACAAATGATAAGCTAGAGTTTGAAAACAAAAGATAAACTAAAGATAAGCCAAAGTTTGAGCTAAATACAAAGTGTGAGAAGTGTGATAGAGTATATCCTTAACAGGAACGTCTTTGGGTTAAGGACTTGTTCATCCCTGGTTTTTGAAAATAAGATATACAGTTGCTGAAGGATTTACTTTGTAGCTGTGATGTGCAAGTGATAACATTCGCCTACCTAAACATTATTAGTAAGGACAAGTGTCCTCAAGATGAAACGTGTGCACCCCTGAGAGATTGAATATCGTGTAATTGAACATCGAATAGCTTTCAAAAATTCATTAGCAAATAAAGACCAACGAAGGGCGGTTACACCCATAACATTCGTATGATGAATGACGGTTATACAATACATACTTTTTCAAGATAACGGGAAGTATAATGACAAACTTAACTGATATTTTTTTTGGCATATCTGTAAAGAGTCTAGAAGCCATGAAGGTATAAATAATCATCTTCTCTACAACCAAGATATGTTTTTGCTAGGGTTTTCTATTATCTACTTTCATTCTCAAGTTCTTTAAGCTCTCAAACTCTCAAAACTCTCATACTAATTTAAGCATCGGAGTGGTTGTGGAGGACACAATCCCCTAAGCTCACGTTTGCTTACCTTTTGACAAATCATTTAGCCTCTTCGATGATCAAAGGACCATCAACAAGTTATAGTTCAGATCCCGATTTCAATTACTAATGGCCCTGATCGAATTATATGGCATCTTTCTAAGCAAGAGAGCTACTTAAATTTGGGTATAAATTTGCTTTAGCTTCATGTGGTCATGTGGAGAATGCTAATATTCCTAGTGATTGGGCTCAGTTTTAGGCATTCAATCTTCCCCCACGTATAAAATAGTTCTTATGGCTAGCTCGTAAGGGTTGTCTTCTTGTTAAGGTGGTTTTCAGTGGTAGGGGAATTTTGTTAGACACAAACTACCCTATGTGTCTATGCGAATAGAAAAGCATCATTCATGCTCCTGTTGAATGTGAGTCTGCAAGGTGTTATTTGAATAAGATAAATGTTAGTTATATGAGGAAGGGAGATAATAGTTTTGTAGATGTTTTCTTCTCTTTATTGCAGGTCCTGGGAAAAAAGAAGGCAAACGATATTGGAGCTATTTTTGGACGATTTGAACGCAAAGAAACGTCAAAGTATGAGGGGAGACAAGTTGTCTCTACTTCCTTTGTTCTTCAAACAAGCTTAACTTTTGTTAGAGATTGGGTTCTTGTGAAGGTGAAGCACCATATCCAGTGTTCATCAGTAGCAAGAGTTGGTGAACAATGGGTTTGTTCAGTAGAGGGTGTTGGCAAACTATGGGTTTGTCCAATGAGGGATGAGCACGAAACTCGAATTTCAAATTGAAGCAAACTGAAGTTGAAAATCTCTTATGTAAATAATAAAATACCCAAATTGAATAATAAAATACCCAAATTGAATACTGATTTTTAAAACAGAACGATACTACATATTTTATATTATCCGAATCGAGAACTGGACTGAACCGTATTGTCACTATCCCGTACTGAAAAAACTTAATCGAATCGCAGTTATGTATATGTATATATATACACACACAAGTATTTTAATTATCAATTTTAATGGTTAACTCACTCAAATAGTCTATATTATTAAAAATAAGATTAATTATTAATTAGTAGTAAATATTAAAAAATTAATTTAATATTTAATATGTAAGTTATTAGTTATAATTTATTAAATTATCACTTATTTATTTTAGTATTTGAATTATTAAAAGTGAAAAACATAAAATTTAAGCTTATTGACTCAAAAAAATTCAAATATTTTCGATTTTTGATAAAATTGGTTAATCCTTTTAATTTTGGCAAAATTAGTCAAAACTAATAAATTTTGACAAATATAGACAAAATTCAAATTGATCGAAATATAATGATATATCACGTGACGTGACAAACCAATTGACATAAATTTTTATAAAAAAATTTTAGTAAAATCAGTTAATATTAGTTAGTAACATCAATTAATATTAATATTAACTCAATATTTTAAAAATGATAAAGATATAATGATATATTACGTGACATGATAAATCAATTGACATGAATTTTTATAAAAAATTAAATAAAATTAGTTAACATTAGTTATTAACATCAATCAACATTATTTTAACTTAATATTTTAAAATTGATCAAGATAGAATGATATATCATGTAACGTAACAAACCAACTAACATGAATTTTTATAAAAAAATAGTAAAATCAATTAATATTAGTTATTAACATTAATTAACGTTATTTTAATTTAATATTTTAATATAATACATCATCCTATCTTAATCAATTTGAATTTTGGCTAGATTTACTAAAATTTTATTAGTTTTTGCTAATTTTGTCAAAATTTTATTAGTTTTGGTTAATTTTGTCAAAATTTAAAGAATTGATCAATTTTGTCAAAATTTTATTAGTTTTGACTAATTTTGCTAAAATTAAAATGACTGACCAATCTTATCAAAAATTCAAAAATATTTGAATTTTTTATTATTTTTTACAAAATTAGTTAAAATTATAAAATTAAAAGGATTTTTTGAAGCAATACGCCTAGAATTTATTTTATTTTGTTTCATAAAGATAAAAAAAATGTAAAGTTTAGATTTTAATAAATTAAAATAACTAAATACACAAAATAATACTGAACCAAATCCAACTGTCTCAAAAAAATTAAATTAAACTGTCTTGAATTTATAAGAAATCGAACCGAATTAAACTGAAAATTCGAGGCTGTACCAATTTTTTATTTAAAAATCTCTGAAATGTCAATCTATTTTGGAGATTTCAAAATCTTCGAATTGGACCAAAACTATACTCACCCTTATGTCCAGCGGCCAGGCGGGTGAAGTGCAACTTGGATGGCGGGATCTTTACAGAGTCTAGGCAGGCGAGCTTGGGTGTGTGGTTCAGGATGACAATGGTGAGATTCGGCATGCTTTCTCTAAAGCGCTTTCTGGGTGTTTTGCTCCTGCTGAAGTTGAAGCGCCAGTGTTGCATAAGGCGACTGCTTGGATGCTGCAGATGGACTTGAGTAATGTTATCTTTGAAATGGACGGCAAGATGATGGTTGATGCAGTAAACTTTTCCAAGGAAGATTGTTCCGAGTTAGGTTATATCAAGTTTGTTCCGAGTTCGGTTATATAATAGAAGAGTGCTCAAAACAGTAAGATTTGGGTAAAGATTTTTCCCTTCATTTTGTTAAGAGGCGAACCAATGTAGCTCACTCTTTAGCAAGAGTTGCTTAGCCCCTCCTAGTGTAATGAAGCTCCAATGTTTCTTGTGGATGCCTCTGCTTTTGATAGTTTAGTTAGAGTTATAACAGTGATTTTCCTTTAAAAAATGATTAAATTTAAAAAATCAATAAATTAACTAAACTAATTTAATTAAAACCGTATCATTGTGTGATAAATTTTAAAAATTTTTAAAAATTATATTCTTTTACTTAAGTTTAAATATTAAGATATTTTTAATTGTTGTGCCATACTGTATTATTTTTTTGCTTTTAAATATTTTAATATATTTTTAATTTTTAAAAAATATTATATATGAAATCAAATTAATCAAGCAAGTTAAATTAAAAACTCAAGCATTGATTAATCTAATTCCTGATTTGATTTTAAAGAAATACTGTTTAACATCAACTTAGTTAAAAAACTCTTATATCCTTTTGGTTATTTTTTTTTTTTAAAAAAAAACCTTAGTGAAACTCAAATTTCAAGTACTCCTAATTAATTATTTCTCAAAAAAAAAAAAAAAGGGTATTCCTAATTAAGTAAGGCGATAGGTTTTTTTTTTTTTTTAGACGAAGCTAAGGCAATAAGTTGGTCATAGGGGGAATTTCTATTTGTATATATATATATTTTATTTCAGAAAAGTTTATTGAAATTATTTTCTAATGTTGGAATATTGGAATGATTACATGAATATATTTCAGAAAACCTTGTTAACAAACTCTGACTAATATCGGAATCATTACATGAATTTTGTCCAATATTTTGGTGCTACCAAAAACAACCAAGAATTTATTAAATGAAATTCTTTGCAGAGAATATGAAAGCAAAGTTACTAAAGATATTGTGGTGAGTGCAAAAGGAGATAAATGGATTCATTTTATCAGCAGATTTGTCTTACCAAATCATAACTATTTTTAAAAATTTTAATTTTTAATAAAATCTCTAACATATAATTTGAAATAAATAATAAAATCTAAAATGAATAATACTTAAAGCTTATTTTTCAAGTATGAAAAATAAAGCTTATTTTTATTCAAGTATGAAAAATAAAGCTTAAAACTACTAAAATTTTATTCAAGTATGAAAAATAAAACTTATTTTTCAAAAAATTACTTAAAAAATTAGAAAATATATATTATAATATTTAGTTCAAATAATTCTCCATATAAAAAGTAGAAAATATATGTTATAATATTTAGTTCAAATAATTCTCCATATAAAAAGTAGAAAATATATGTTATATTTAGTTCAAATAATTCTCCATATAAAAATTGAAAGATTTCACTTTTTGTGTCTCATAATAAAAGTGGAAAAAATTACTTAACGTTGGTTTTTATTATCTTAATATTTTATACGTAGTAAAAATAAAATTTTCCATTCATATTTTTCACTTACGCACAGCATTGCATTGGTGAAAAATCCATCAATTGTAACTTTATTTATTCTTTTAATAATTTTTATTTTTTCTTCGAATAAATTATTATCTAGGTATTTTAACAATTTGTTATAATTAGTAATATTTATGCATTTAGCACAAAATATTTTTTTAATATATATATATATATATATATATATATATATCAAAATAAAATAACAAATATTAATATTTTAAATATATAATTAAAATTAAATTATTAATTTTATAAATTTAACTTTCTTTTATTTTTTAAAAATTATGAATATTAATTTCATCTAAATGATAATTATTTTAAAATTAAAACTATATATATAATCTTTAAAATGATTAATTTAAAAATATCTAAATATTTTTATATTATTTATTATATATACATTAAAGTTAACTGTTTAACTTTCAGTATATTATATATTTAATACCAAAAATTAATTAAATTATTATAATTGATTATATATATATATATATATGGCCAAGGAAAATCCAACTAGATAAAACTTTAACAAGGAAAAAGAAGGCAAAGTGTCCGACAAATAAAGATACCAAATTATATCATGGACTCCGACCATGTATTATTGTGGTTCGCATGAAGAAAATCCAATTAGATAAAACTTTAACAAGGAAAAAGAAGGCAAAGTGTCCGACAAATAAAAATCCCAAATTATATCATGAACTCCGACCATGTATTATTGTGGTTCGCACACTTACCATACATGCATATATATAATGAATATTTTTAGATGATAAATATTTTAATTTTGAATAATAAATATTATATATATTGAACATTTTAAAATTAATTAATGAACAATTTTCAATGATAAATATTTTAATTGTAAATAATGAATACTGTATATAATGAATATTTTAATCTTGTTTCACAAGGCTTGATGTCCACGACTTAATACTTAAATATTCATTATCTATAAGCACTATATTTATCATTTTTATTTTTCATATTTATTATTTTTGTGGTCTGCACACCTACCACACATGCAAATATAATGAACATTTTAAAATAAAAAAATGAATATTTAAGAATCAAATTCTGAACATTTTAATTTTAAATAATGAATATTATATATAATGAATATTTTAAAATCGAGTTCTAGATGATGAACCTTTTAATTTTAAATTATGAATACTGTAAATAATGAATATCTTAACTTCTTTCATAAAGTTTGATATTCATCATTTAGTACTTGAATATTCATTATCTATAGGCATACTAATCATCATATTTAATTTTCATGTTTATTATTTTTATGTAATATTTTATGCATTAATTTGTTCATAACAAACATATAATATTCTTTTATTAAGTTTTTTGTTCATTGATGAGTATTTAAATATTCATTATCTACTTGCACAACATTCATTTTCTTTGCATAAATGTTCATCAGTTATAATATTTATGTTTATCATATTTAATTTGTTCACATAATATTTATCAATCAAATATATAATATTTAATTACATCAATAATATTTATCATATTTATATTGAATATTCATCATTTAAAATTTATTCTTTTATTGATTCTAAAATATTTATGATATTTACTCCTGTGTAGAGCACACAGATCACAATGCTATATAACCTGGAATCCACGATATAGAACTGACAAAGACCAATTACTAACTATAAGCTAGAAAACACAGTCATCGAAAATAAGGTTACGAAGCCAATCCAAGACTCTGCTCGCAACCCAAACTTGCACGTCATATAGAGACAAACCTAATCAAGCAATAAGCCAATTGAATCACTATCTTGTACAAGTTTAACCACGCCAACCGCATTTGCCTACCAAAAAGCCCAACATTACCACAATCTAAAGCCTCACCACATTAGCATAATAATGCTGTTACCATGCGCATCAATACTTTCAATTTAAAAATGAAAAAAAAAATTATTAAATACCAATTAATTGCGAACTCAATGTACCTCTTGCACACAGTTTTCAAGTAATATGGAAAAATTTTAATATGGACTGAGGGTTTATCATCTCAGATTATGAACTATTTAATCACAGTTCCTTATGTGTGCCAGTTTTTTATTTTTTGGATGGCAGTTTATAATTAGTTCAGAATCCTATTTAAAAGTGTATTATATGTGTAAACTTCTCATTAGATAATTTATAATCTGAAGAATTTCTCTAAGTATGGGTTATACTTAACACTTTAGACTCTTCAATTAGCATAAATATTTAAGTTTCTCTCTTTTTCTTTCTTTCTTTCTTTTGCACACACATATATATTGAACTAAGTTCTTTAATGTTCAGGCTTATTCAGTTATTATATAATCGAGATTAAGTTCAGACTAAGCTTTTACGAAGTTATTAAACACTATATTCAAGTTTAAGCTTAGTAAAATTTGATGAGTTTTTATTAAGTTTGAGCTTCTTTTCCCACTAACAAATTTCTAACGCACTTATTTTTAGAAATTTTATATCATATAGATCATATTAATTAATGTACATATAATATTATCTAAATATGCTCGCATTTATAATCTTATGAAGACATTTAATGGCATAGTCATCGTTGAATAAGGTAAATGGAGGAAATTTTCCTTTTTTTATATAAAGAACATTCCCTTCTCATACTATTTATAATAAATGATATGGATAAAATTTCAACGTCCTTCGTTTTTTTCGCTTTATCAAGTTGCTATTTTTGCTAATTAATTTCTAACTATTTGTAATTTTACAATATTTATAAATATAATGTATAATTTTATTTTGTGCTTGGTGATAAGTTAAGTCATATTAGTTTTATTTTGTGCATTAAACTAATTATTTATAAAGATTTGATGATATATTAATAAAATTGAAATTTAATCATATTTATTCCTAAATTGTTAAGTGGCAAAATTAGAAATTATTTTGAAGGAGACTGATTTAGTTGAATTGCTAGTGACCGGTGATGACTAGATAGGAGGAAGAGGAGAAGGAGGAGGAGGAGGAGGAGGAGATGGGTGAGAAAGGGGGTGAAAAAGAAATCTATTTTTGGGAGGAGGGAGAGTGTTTTGTAAGGTTTAAAATATGGTTTTAGAAAATTTCAGTCATCAAAGTTATTTTACAAACGTTTTCTCTATTTTTGTATCATAATTATGAATTTTAATAATTTAATGATGATTAGATATATTTGATTGTGTTTAGTGAAATTATTTAATGTATATATAAATATTTTAAACAAAAATGATTTTATGTTAAAAAGATCATTATTTAATTAAGGTTATATTATTTATTATGAATTAAGTTTAAAGAGTTATGTTTAATGAATGTTTTATATTTAAGACATTAAATTTAAATGAGTACGTGATAATTTTAATATTTTTAAGATGAATATATAAATAAAATATATTTAATGATTAAAAGATTTAAAAATATCAAATTAATTATTTAAGTACAAATTTTATTCACTACAAAAAATGTTAATTTAGCGATCAAATTTAGCAACCACATGAGAGTGGATCACTATTTAACTATCATTTATCAACCATTTTGCTACTATTTAGGGTTGAGTTGAGAGAAAATGAAATTAGCTACCATTTAAAGTTGAGTTGAGAGAAAATGAAATTAACTATTATTTTGCGATCAAATAGAGACTACAAATTGACAAAAATATAACGATCACATTAAATGGTCTTTAAGTGATCCCTAAATATGGAGGGAAAATAAGGCACACGATTGAGACCACAAAATGAAAACTATTTTGATCGCTATTTTTGACACCACAAGATGACACCAACACTAGCTACTAATTAAAAACCATAAATTGTGGCTTCTAAATAGCAACCACAAAAAGTGATCGCTAAATGTTTTAGAAGGTATCCTATTTAGCTACCACAAGCATATGATAGCTAAATTTAACGAAGTGCATAAAATTTAGCTACCACATGAAAAGTGGTAGCTACCTTTGATGAAATGGAACAAATTTAACTTCCACTTGACAACATTATAGCTAAATTTGATGCACTTTATATATTATATAATTAAAAAAAATTATACAATTATATACCGTAATAAAATAAAATATAATTATATATTAAATTTGATGCACTTTTATATTACGTAATTACAATATAATTATCTAATTTGATACTATAATACAAAATATAATTATGTACTATAATATAACTAAAATATAATTATATATTATAATATTATTATAATATAATTAATATATAATTAAAATACAATTATATAATTATATATTAAACATATTAAAATATATTTATATAATGATATTTTATATAATCATATATACTTACAATTAATATTATAATTCTTTAATACTAAATATATTCTAAGTTAGCGACCACATAGAACGTGGTCGCTATCTTTACTGAACTGCATCAAGTCTAGCGACCACATTGCATGTGGTCACTATAATTTGATGAAAAACATCAAGTTTAGTGACCACGTTAATTGTAGTCGCTAAATTTGACGCATTTTAATGTAAAACAGCAAACAAATCTTAACAATCCCGAATCCTCCCATCTACCTAAGTCGAAGAACCTAGAAGAACATCGAAGAAATCGCTCGAGCTGAAATCGAAGGAGAGATCGAGAAATCTCCGGTTAGTGCTTTCTTCCCCGAGTAATGTCCACAAGTATGTACTCCAGAACATGAACTTTCTGCCTGAAATTTGTGTTATCTCAATCTCCCACCGTGTCGCCACACCTCCTTCGCCCGCCGAAGAAATCTGTGAACTTTTAATTTTTTATCTGATTGTAGCACATAATAAGACCCAAACACCAAACAAAATAGAACCGCTAAAGAAAGTGATACAAGGTCAATCTGTGACTAACTCCTTTTCCTCTCGTTCTTCCTTCTTTCGCTTTCATTTCTGAATCATTTAAAATTCTATCAAAAAATGATGAGTTTATGAGCACATTCATTTGAAATTCTCCCTAAATTGACGTTTTGATTGTAGAACATTCATTTCACTAGTTAGTTTGAGAAAAAGGAGAGTCCAATTTTTTCTTAAAATCTTCATTATTGTCAGGATCGACTCTTTTTTTTGTCTTATTGTGAATTTGATGGAATCTGTTCGAGATTTCAATTTTTTTTTCTTTTTGATCATAAAACCCAAGGATTTATGTAGAGACAGCTCCAAGCTATGCTGTACATCCATTGATAATCATTTTGATATTACTGCATTAGTTCTCTATTTTCTTTCCCCCTTTTTTGTTTTTTAATTTTTACTGCTATTTTATGCTATGCAA
>CATIWR010337117.1:0-15037 GCA_949677035.1 Omphalea diandra
CTAATATCCATAATGGTCTAACCTAAAGACTTAATTCTAATTCTCAACATTTTTAACAACTTCTCTTCTTGTTCTTGATTTAGTTTATTGGAGTTTATAATAAGAAAATTATTATTTTCTCCTAAAAATGCATATTTAAGATGTAAAGGTTTTAGTTCCAGTTGAGGAGGTTTCAAAATAGAAGGAAGAGGTGTCACTAGATAATTCACAGTCCAATATATCAACAAAAGAAGAAGAAGAAGAAGATTACTATAGATATTAAGGTAAATGCACTACCTCACATATGCTTTCGATATAACCCTTTTCAACTCTTACCGTCGTAACCTTTTTCAATTATAAAGTTTCTTCATTTTCTTGAAAAATCTCTTGAGCACATTCTTTTATAACATCAATTCTTAGGCAGCTTTCTTCCTCTATGAGTTGTTTGAATGTCACTTTTTCGTCACCAATTTACAAAGTTATGGTTCCATCTCAAACATCCACTAGAACACTACTAGTATAAAGGAAGGCTCATCCCAATAAAAAAGGAATCTCCTTATCTTCTTTTCTTCTTTTATGTCTAAACTACAAAATCAATAGGAATAATAAATTAATGTTAGATTCCAAAATACATAAAGCTTTATTGAAGGAAAGATAACCCATATCATAAGGTACAATAAAACTTTTAGGGTCCCCTAACTTAGGATGAAATTTGTTAAACATGATCGCACTACATTCTTTAGTGAGTGTGTCTTATTCATAATCTTATATCATTTGTTTCCTAGATAATACCTCTTTCATTAGTTTAACATCCTTAGGCATTTGAAAGAGTGCTTCCAAAAGGTTATGTTGATTTGAATTCTTTTAAGCATCTCTAATTTACAAATTACTTATCCACTTATGACGGAAAAGGAATGGGAGACACATTAGGCTTTACTTATGGTTGTGCTCCTTAATGAGCTCTTGATCTTTATCTGCATTGATCTCACCATTCTTCTCTTCTCTTACCTTTGAGTTGATCTCTTTATCACCCCTTAATGTAATAGCCTTTACTTAGTCTTTAGTATTGGTTTAAAACATTTAAAGTAAGTCCCATGAGATTTAGTGCTTAAGGAATTGGCTATTTATTCTACTTGGACCTCAAGATTATTATTGGAAGAGGAATAGTTTTTAGTAAATAAATAAAACTTTGCATTTAGATTCCTTAGTGGTTTAACCTAGCTTTAGTTTTGGTAACGAATTTTTCCATAAACCTCTCTAAGTTAGACTTTTTTCTAAGGGATTGACAGTTAGGTGGCTGATTAGAAGTAGGGGGATCTTAAGTTTTAGGATTCAAAGAATTGTTATTAGATTAAGAAAAGTTGGTGTGGTTTTTGCGAACCTAGATTATTGGTGTTAAAGTAAGGATTGTTAGCTTGGTGATTGAAATTTTTCATAAATTTGATTTGTTATGCAAATGGATTCCCCATTTGGCAATCACTGGTCATCTATGGATATCCCATTTTATCTTAAAGTATCACAAAACTTTAAGAAGTTTGCAATATGAGCATTAGGATCTTCATTGGGAAGTCCATGGAATTGGAGAATATTGGTAAGCAACTAATTGAAGGCTAGTTTGATTTCAAAATTATTTGCATTCATAATCAGCCTTGTGATGGTTGGCTTTAGTCCTTCAAAAGGATGGGTTATGAATTTCCTTAATCTCCTATTTTCTATATTTGCTATCTACTAATGTCTTTGAATTCCTCTTCTTTTTTGGTTCAAGGTATCTTTTATCTTTAGCTCTAAAGGAGTAAGCTCTCGATTATTTTCTTGATTTCAGGTTTTAATCATATACTTGAAATAAAGGATAAGAAATATAACTTAAACAAAAAAAAAATGAAAATTCTAGATTAATATAGAAGCATATTGCTTAGTATTAATGCTATCAGTCTTCAGCAATGATGCCTATAAGTCACATTATGCTGCATGAGGATGTCTTTGGCTTGTATAACCATGCATCTCCTTGCATGGCCATGTAAATGCTTGATCCTTCCTTCCTTACTTTGGTCAAATTCATGCAAGGGGTTGTCTTGCTTTGCATAGGTGTGCAAACCTTCCAAACATCTGTTTTGAGATTCCTTCTTCAATTTTAGGCCTATAAAACATAACACTCCATAACACTCTTTATAGGGCCCTTAAATGCATTGAACTCCAATTTTTTTTAAAGGAATTAAATTAGAAGATGTGTTAGTTTATACATCAAATAGATAATTGTACCATATTCACTTGGAAACCAAAAGTTGTAATCAAATTTCACCTAGCCATCCATAATCAATAATAATTATAGACCACTTAGTAAATTCAACTATAGATAATGAATTATATACTTTTGTGGATGCTTCAAGTGGATACTATTAGGCTTAATTCATTCCTACATATTAAATGAGATTTGAGCTTGAATTGATGTTAATCTATGTTTAAATTAGGTTATTTTGAGTTAATTTATTTTTGCTCACTTTTAGATGCTTTAACAAGTTTAGAGTGAATTAGGACCAAACCAAGAAAGAATGACAACTTTAGGGACCAAGTTAGACATTTGGACACCTAAAAAAGGCAAGCTGAGTGTCATGCTTGCGACTTTTATAGGAAAAAAGGTGTTATGCTTGCGACTATTGTCACAAGCTTCGACTTAGGTCCATTGTGAGCTACTTTTTAGCCTACATTTTAGCACTTTTAAAGGTGTATTTAAAGCCAACACTTAGGGCTTTCTATAGAAAGAAGAGAGGCAAAAAAAAAAAAAAACCTTATGAACACTCAAAATACGAATTTTTTCGTGAAGAAAATAAGGAGAAATAACCTTCAACACAAAATCAAGTGCAAGAGCCTAAGAGATCATTGGATCAAGGAAGAAGAAGAGGAGGAGATTCATTAAGCTATTTAAGAGATTTCATCCTTTCTTCTCTTTATTCTTATTTCATTTGTCAAAGATTATGCTATTGCTTTCAAATTTGTCTTGTTTTGATATTATGTTAGGCTAGATCTTTGATTTGAGACCTTGATATTGCCATAAATATTGATTGATTGATTTATGATTTCAATGGCTATGTTGAGATTTTATTTTATTTTATTTTTGCAAATGAGTGGCTCTTAAACCTAATGCTTATGATTGCTTAATCACCAATTACATGATTTATGTTTCATTTTGTAGTTTGAGAGATTGTTTATTGAAATATACCTATAATCAATCCCCTTAGGTTAATTGATGAGTGGAGATACCCATTTAACCTATTCCTGCCACTTAACAGATTGCTAGATCTAATATGGTAATGCATTTTTAGTTCACATCATGAATGGATCTGGGAAAATGGTTACAATTTAAGTACTAAAGAGAGAGGACTTAATCACTAGAGAGACAATCAATAGTTGCAAAACTAAATCTAACATAACATTGAATGATTAATGATTTTATGATTTTCTATTGGTAAGATCAAGTGCCCTAAGTTTTTTATCATAAGATTTTCTTTCTTAATTGTTGTTGTCATTGATTTGTCAGCTTATTTTATTTTCATTGCATTAGTAATTTAGATAATATCTCAATTATTTGATTTTCTAGATAAAAATAGAATCATAATATTTTGGCACTTATTGCCATTATCTCTATTGGACAATATTTGCATATACCTTTGTGCAACATATTACTTTGATCACCATCCTTTTGTGCTCTTTCATAAGGTGGGTTAAAGGAACAATTTAAAAAGATAAGATAACAAGTGAGCTTGAGTTGATTCATTAGTTGATATTTAACCCATGTTGTGACACATCAAAGAAATTAGAGCTGTTGCTAGGGATACGATGCTTTAATATTGAAACTTTGATTCAATTCTTAATCGAAAATTTTTCATTTCTTTTTATTTGATTTCAAGTGCAATTCTTTATCTTGCATGCGAAGGACTAAGAGTCTAAACCAAATAGAGTGAGATCTTGAACGTTTTGATCTTGAGATTGAAAGAACTCTTAGAGTGAGTAGAAGGAGATAAAGATTGGAATAACATAATAGAATGAATCCAATGGTGAAAGAATGAAAGGTATACAAGGGACTATGGTGTTCCATTGCTCAGTGAACCATAGCTTAGAGTTATTAAACTAGATGTCAATGCCAATAACTTTGAGATTGAGCTTGTGATCATCCAAATGGTTCAAAATATTTATTATGGATTTTTACTACATGAGGATCCACACGTTTATAGAACAACATTCTTAAAGATTTATGATACTTTTAAGCAAAATGGAGTTTTAGATGATGCTATAAAATTGAGATTGCTTTCCTTTTCACTTAGAGATAAGCCAAGTTATCATTTATTGGCTCCAGGTTCAATCACCACATAGGAGCAACTATCAAAGCCTTCTTGAATAAGTTTTATCCACTAATGAAAATGACCAAGTTGAGGAATGACATTTTTTCTTTTACTGATATGGAAGGACAATATCTTTATGAAACTTAGGATAGATTTAAAGAATTATTCAAAAAGTGCCCTTGCCATGATTCATCCAAGTGGCTCATCTTACAAATCTTATACAATGGTTTATGAAACTTTGGATAGATTCAAAGAATTTTTTATAAAGTTCCCTTACCATGATTTATCCAAGTTGCTCATCTTGCAAATCTTATACAATGGGTTAAGTCCTTCATTGAAGAGTTCACTAGATGCTACTGCAAGTGGACTTTTTGTGGCTAAGATAGAAGATGCAGCCTACCAATTGTTTGAGAAGGTGGCTACTAACAGTAACCAATGGCCAACAAAAAGAGTCATACCAAGGAAGGTAGTGGGAGTGTTAAAGGTTAATCAATTGACTGTTATGCAAACATAAATAGCCAACTTATCGAAGTAAATCAATGCCATGAATTGCAATGTTATAGCTTCCCCAACCATGCAATTGACTTCTTATGAGCTTCATAGAAGAGATGGCCATGTGAGTACCAATTTCCAAGTGCGTAATCCATTTACTTTCTTAAATGTCGAGCAAGTCAAATTTATAAGGAATTTCAATAATAGACAAGGCAACAACCCTTATTCTAATTCTTATAGTCCTGAGTGGAGAAATCATCCAAAGTTTTTTAGAATAGGAACAATGCCTTGAGACCATAAGGACCCCCGGATTTTTAAGCACAATAATAGTAGGACAAGGAATCAAGTTTGGAGGTAATGATGGAAAAATTTATTGCTAAAACTAATGAGATAATAGGTGTATAAGATGAAGCTTTGAAGAAGCTTGATGCTAACATTGATCAAATTAGTAAACATCATTCTTCATCTATTCATGCATTAGAGGTACAAGTGGGACAATTTGCAAATACTATGTCATATGGATAAGTAGGGAGTTTACCCTTAATTTAGAGGTAGATCCTAAGGATCATATGAAATCCATCACTTTGATAACTAAAAGTGAGGTAGAAAATAGAGTTGGTGGGCCTAAAGAACAAGTAAATGAAGAAGCAGCTCAAGAAGAGGTGCCTAAAAAAAAATCATATAAAGTAAAGGAAGAAGAAGCTTGTCCTCCACCACTAAAGGTTCAACCTTATATGCCTCCCATTCCATTTCTTAGAGATTAAAGACTCAAAGAGATGACAAAATAACTAACGATTTTGCTAAATTCCTTCAAATTTGTAAAAAGATTCATATCATTATTCTATTCCTTAAAATATTGGCATAATTCCTTCCTACGTTAAGTTTCTCAAAGGCATATTTTCCAACAAGAAGAGGCTTGAGGATGGTGAAGTAGTGACCCTAACAGAAGAATGTAATGCTATTTAACAAAACAAGCTTCGTTAAAAAGTCAAGGATATAAGGAGTTTTACTATTCCTTATGAAATTGGTGAATTATATTTTAATAAAGCTCTTAGTGATTTTGTATCCAATATTAATTCAATGCCTTTATCTATTTTCAAGGATTTAAAGATAGGAGAACTCAAGAAAATAAGGATACCCTTGTAACTAGTGGATAAATCAATCAAATATCCTATGAGAATTATTGAAGACATCCTTATCTAGGTAGACAAATTCATTTTCCTAGGGAGACCATTTCTAGCCATGGTTAGAGCTCTTATAGATGTGGAGCTAGGAAAGTTAACTTTGAAGGTGGGACATGAACAAGTGGAGTTAAAGTGTACAAGACCAAAAAGACAACTTTTGGAAGAAAGGTGTTGGAAAATAGACAAGATTGATGATGAAAAGGAGAAGAGAGAAAAGAACAACCCAGGTTAAGGTTGGATGTGTATAAAAATACCATGCTTTACAAAAAGAAGACAATGGATAAATCAACCAAATATCTCATGAGAATTGTTGAAGACAAGGTAGTCAAATTCATGTTTCAATCATATTTTGTGGTGTTAGACTTTGAAGAAGATTATGAAATACCACTCATCTTAGGTAGACCATTTTTAGCCACAGTTAGAGCTCTTATAAATGTAGAGCTAGAAAAGTTAACTTTGAAGGTGGGAGATGAACAAATGGAGTTAAAGTGTATAAGACTAAAAAGACAACACTTTTGGAAGAAAGGTGTTGGAAAATAGACAAGATTAATGAAGAAAAGGAGAAAAGAGAAAATAACAACCATTTACAAAGGGAAGACAAAAAAGTGTTAGGACTATTCACGATAGTAAAAACTTACTTTTATGGATCAGTAGACATTAAGAATAAAAAAGGACAAGTTTTCAATGTGAATGGGCAACATCTTAAGCCTTACTATAGGATGGAGCCAATGAAGCATGAAAAAGATCTTTACTTCACCACCATACGTAACTAAAGAAGGGGAAGGATCAAGTTATAAGACCTTAAAATAGCTCCCTTAGAAGGCAACCCGAGTTTTTAAATTTTCTTGTAATTGGTTTAGTTTTTCTTTGCTTAGCTAGTTTTAGTTAAATTGTTGGAATAAACTCTTTCATTTTTTGATAGGTTTGCTACAAATGAGACAGAAGAAAAGAATGATACTCAAGGCAAGCAATTTGAAGAAATATTATATAAAAGGGGTGGTGACAATTTCATTTAATATTCAATGTGCATTTTATGTTATAATGTTACTTGCCTAGATTTTTGTACTATAATTTTATTATGAATGTTTGTTAAAATTTTCTTCATTTAAATTACATGTTAAAATAGTAAATAAGATGAAGTAAGTTGCCTTTTTGTATAGGATAAGTATGTCAAAGATTCTAGATTTTTTAGAAAGTAAACCTTAGGATTCTGAGGGAACCATTGCTTATAAATAGAGAGGGAAATAGATTTTGATGTATTCTCAATCTATAACAACAATTGAAAAACGCAAATGGATCCTTTCCAAGCTAAAATCAAGGAAGAATAACCTTACCCCTCCCACCACCTAACCTCAAAATGCCTAAGCCTAGATATCCACCTCCATTAAAGAGAACTCTCATACCCAAGAAGGCCACAACTTTTTTTACTTATTATAAGGCATTCCTAGTTGAGGATGACTATGTATACTCCCCTAACGAGATTGTGATAATGAAGAAAAGGAACAAGGCTAAAGGAATCACCATTGCTGTGGGGGAGTCTTCTTTTAGTGATGAGGAAGAGGAAGAAGAAGAGGCAATGGAGGTTTCCACTTTCAAAAAAGGAAGAGGGATAACACTTAAAGAGGCAATGTAGGTTTCCACTTTAAAAAAAGGAAGATGATAACACTTAAAGCTAAAAAAGGTAGAGGAATGCCTAAGAAGGAGTAACAAGAAGTTTTAATATTCTTAGATTAAAGATGTAATCCTTTGGATGCTAATTTTATAAGCTCTAGAGCCTTGCACTTTCATTTTCCATTAGTGTGTTTATTTTGAATTTTTAGAGTTTGTTCATGTTTAATTAGAACTTTGTTAAAGTTGATTTTGATCTTTTAATGTGTGTTTGATGTTTGTTGATGGCTAATTTCATGTTTTAAGTTTCATTAAAGATGGATTATGAATTAAGAAAGTCCTATTTTGATGAATTTTATCATTATTTTTATGTTTGGAATATGTTAGAGGATATTTTATAATGGGAAATGAATTTTGCAAAAATTCAGAAGCACCAGAGTCATCCACTGCCATGCTTATGACTAAAGTCATAGGCCACGACTAGCTCGAGATGTATGAGGCTTGATCGAGTCATAACCTACATCTCAATAACACTCTAGATGGAGCAAAGGGTTGTCACGCCTGTGACATGTACCGTAGGTTGCGATGCCCACAAGGTTTATGCACTTAGGAGGGAATTTTCAAGGGATTTTTTAGCAAATTTGAATTTCAAACTCTTCTCAATCAAAATCTAGCCTCTTCCATCTATAAATAGGCCTTTTTCCTTCACAATTTCACTCACACATTCACTTAAACACTCTTCAAAAGTTTAGGAGTAAGTACAAATCTTAGGACCCTAACTTTCTCTTTATCTTGTAGTTATTCTTTTGCTTATTTACTTTTCAACAACCACTACCACCTCACTCTTACATCTTTCATCACTTTAACATGTCTTCAAAAGCATCAACATTAAGGCAAAAAGGAAAACAACATAAAAGAGGTCTAAGAGACATCTCATCAAATTATAATTCTCCATTTCCCACTCATAATGATGAAGAAGGTAAGAAATTCCTTTCTCTTAACTCTAAGGTACATGTGGCATGTAGATTTTTAAATGTACTAACTTTGGTGCAACTAAAAATCTTTGATAGGGTGAAAGAACTTTTAGGAAAGTTGGGTTAGATTAAATTTGCATTCAAACCATTTATATTTTATAAAAGACTCAACCTTGAGTTCTTTTCAACACTTTACTTTAAGAATGAACATGATACGTCTCTTGTCTTTAGGCTTTGTGTTAAGCAATTGATCAAAACACCATGAAAAATGCCTTTAGTTTTTACAAAGAAGGAATTAGTGTTCACAATGAGAACTTTAGTGCAAAAGCATTTCAGGAGAGAATTTTAGGTCTTAAGGTGTTGAACTTCCATCAAGCCTTAAGTAGAGCAATAAAAGATAAATGTTTGATGATCCTTTATAAATTTATGGCTTTTGTTATCTTTATGAAGCAAAAATCATCCAAAGTCTTTAAACTAGAGATTTTTCTTATGTGGTATGCATAAAATAAGTTAAAAGTCTCCATTACTCATTATATTTTTCAACAATTGGTGGGTATAACCGAATATCCTAGGCAAGTGGTAAGATTAGGCCATATAGTCACAGGTTTAGCTATATATTTATATGGCTTTGATCCTAGCCAAATGGATGAAGAAAATGTGCCTATCATAGGGCATTTAGACCTTGATACATTAGATAGAATAAAGATTATGACATGCAAAGGTGGAGCACCAAGACTCACAAAACTAATGAAATTGGAGAAGAAAAAGTTGAAAAAGAAAGTGAAGAAAGAGAGGAGGAAATATCTTACTAGAGCAAAGATTATGACATGTAAAGATTATGACATTCCCATTGTACCAGCTCTCAACACTCTTCCATAAGAAAGAGAACCTAGTGCACAATAAGATGGGCCATGAAACCTAGTTCTTGAAAGGTTGGATACCATAAATGCTAGATTTTAAAGGATAGAGAGGGTGCAAAGGCACCGAGACTACAAGTTAAGGAAATATCTTACTATAGCTAACATTGATTTGCCTTATCTACCGAACACACCTTAATGTACTATGTTTTAGAGATGTTCCTTTAGTCTTTATTATTTTTGATGTCATATTCCTTTGTAATGTATTGGACGTGCTTTTTTGTTTATTATGCTTAATAGTTTAGTGTTGTAAGGTGCATATACACAAATGTTTTGTGTTTATGTTTGTGTGGCACAAGTTAAGTACACTAGGATTTTCTTTGTTCTTTTAGTTAGTTTTATTTTGGATTGGCTACTAAATCTTTCCTATTTTTTTAAGAGTTGATGACAATGTAGGCTAAAAGCATGAAAAGATTTGGATGCAATAAATCTTCCACCAAGATTAAAAATGAGTATTTCTTTCTATATAACCTATTTTATCTTTTGTTTTATAGAATGCATGTCATTGAGATTTAAGTGTGGGTGGAGGATTATGATTGTATGATTAGAGCTATGTGATGCTTACACTAATGCACAAGTCTAAATGGACCCTAATTTTGTGATGTTTGCAATAATATATTGATTAGTTAAGTTTTCTTTGGTAATCATTATGATTTACTATGAAAGAGATGCCATTCTTAGGATGAATTTGAGATAAATGAATCTTGAGTTAGTTGCTAATTTGAAGAGTTATTTGCTAATTATGAATTTAGGATAGTTGGAATGCAATGGGATTGTATTTTGCATATATGTTAAAACAAACAATTTGGCTAGCTATAATAGATATAATTACATAAACGTAAATGAAAGAGAAAAAATGATAGTGTGCATTATTAATTGACAATGATGAAGTAGTTAAGAGACATGATTTAGGAATGATCAAAATAAGTTGTAAAGAAATAGAAATAACTGCTCTACTATTTTTAAGATGCTTAGTAACTGGGGTTCTTCATAACCAATATCGATTTTTGAGTAAAATGGCAAACTAAAAGCATGAGTATACAAAGCATTATGAGTGAAGTTACGTATTGAGTAATCAGGTGGATTCGTCACCAATGTTTACTCTTTGAAAAAGTAAAAAATGGAAAAATAATGTGCTTAAAAGAAAGATGAATCCTAGTGATCTTATATGCTTAAAATTACTTATCATTATCAATTAATGAAGGCAATGGTGATTTAATGTGTCTTACATCATGGCTACTTCGATTGATGGTCTAGTTAAAGAGATTATTGAGATGTATGTGTGAATTGCGGTATTGTTGTTTCTAATTGTTCATAAATGAGTTAGTTTACTTTTTAAGGTGGTAATTTAACCTAAGTTCATTTGCTTGAGTGAGTTCTTATTTAGTATATTATTTAATGTACTTAAGTGATTATCATCATAAACATGATGAGGCTATATATGTCTTGTACAATTATAAAGAATTTTGTCTATTTAATCTTCGTTACTTAAGGATAAGTAACGATTTAAATGTAGGGAAATTTATTAGTCTTAATTTATTTTTAGATATTTGATGAGATTTGAGCTTGAATTAATGTTAACGTATGTTTTAATAAGTTATTTAGAGTTAATTTATGTTATTTCTCACTTTTAGATGCCTTGCAAGTGCTTTAGCAAGTTTGGAGCAAATTAGGACCAAATCAGGCAAGAATGGAAACTTTAGAGACAAAGTCAAACATTTAGACACATAAAGAAGGAAAGCTGACTGTCATGCCTATGACTTTTAGGTGCAAAAAGGTGTTGTCGCACCTACAACTCTTATTGTAAGCTAGGACCTAAGTGTGTTGTTAGCTATTTTTTAGCACTTTAGAGAAGTATTTAAAGAAAACACTTAGGGTTTTCTATAGAGAGAAAAAAAGTGCGAAAAGAAATCTTTTGAGCACTTGAAAAGGCATTTTTGAGAGAATAAAAAAAGTAGAAACAAGCTTTAATACGAGATCAATTGCAGGAGTTCAAGATATCATTGAATTAAAGAAGAAGAAAATGAGATTTATCAAGCTATTTGGAAAATTTCATCTTCCTTTCTTTTTATTCTTATTTCCTTTATCAAAGGTGATGTTATTTCTTTTATATTTATCTTGTTTTCATAGTATGTTAGGCTAGATATTTGATTTATGACCTTGGTATAACCATGGATATTGATTAATTGATTTATGATCTCAATGATTATGTTAGAATTTTGTTCTTTTGCGAGTGAATGATTCTTGAATCTAATGCTTTTGATTGCCTAATCACCAATTACATGATTTATGTTTCATTTATAGATTAAGAGATTGTAAATTGAAATATACCTAAAATCAATCCCCTTAGGTTAATTGATAAGTAGAGATACCTACTTATTGTTATCATTTAAACGATTGCTAGATCTAATACGGTAATGCATTTCTTGTTCAGGGAAATGGTTATAAGTTAAGTGACTATTTGAGAGAGAGGTCTTAATCTCTAGAGAGACAATCGATAGTTGCAAATCTTAATCTAACATAACATTGAATGATTAATGATGTTATGATTTTTATTGGTGAGATCAAGTGTTCTAGGTGTTTTATTATAAGGTTTTCTTTCCCAATTACTTTTGCCTTTTTCCTATTGATTTCTTACTTAGTTTATTTCCATTGGTTGTAGTTTAGATAATATCTCAGTTTTTCAATTTCTAGATAAAAATAGAATCATCATGTTTTAAAACATATTGTCCTTGTCTCTGTGGGATGATATCTGCACATACCCTTGTGCACTGTATTACTTCAATTATCATTCTCTTGCGATCTTTCACAAGGTGGATTAAAGGAATAGTTTAAAGGACTTTGTTTTTCCTTTCAGATACATGATAATGTTAAACACATTATTGAAAATATTCTTCTCAATATCAATTACATCTAAGTTATACTGAATTAGGTTTATACTCTAATATGGAAAATCCTAAAAGATGTTTTTTTTCCTTCAATCATAAGTCCTACATATTGGACCATTACTGTCATGACCTAGATTTTGGACCATGGTAGTGCTAAGGAATGGAAAGGCTTAAAGTCTCTAGAACCTATTGCAACTCTTAAAGCCCATTTATAAGCTCTCTAATACCTTAAATCTTAAAATTTATACTTGTTACCTATAAACCTTACTAGCTTTCATTTGCCCTACTTTAGATTCTTAGGATAATACAAATGGGAAATAGGGATTTAAGCTAAGCTTGATCCCAAATATCTTATAAAAGACTTTCCTACATTTTCTATAGCCATTTAATTCATTTCTTATTATGCCATGAGTGAAGGAGTCTAGACTCACCAACCAATTCTCTCTTATTTTTTTTTTCTTTGCTTACCTTCGTTATATATACATCATTAAACATAAAACTTTTCCATTTAGACAATCCTAGAATCACGAATCACTTTAGTTCACTTTAGTTGTAACATTCCTTTCATTATCATAAACACTCAACATTTATCTTACATGGGCTATAAATCATAGTATGCCTCAATATCTTTTCCATTAATCATGCATCATAAACATGTTACATTACATTAACCTTAGACATATACATATCACAATATTCATAACTTATACTTTATGTAGATTATTATGAATACAAAATATACTCAACATTTTCTTAATACATTTATAGCTCTTTCAATTATACATATACATCATTATTATAGGAAACTACGAAGAAACAATATAGTGCTTCATAATATACGATAATAACTGAAAACCTTAATTTATAACCTTTAACCTTTAGCCATTAACCATGATATCAATCTTACGCTCAACCTATATAAAACAATCTATATGTATGTGAGGGGAAGGGAGGGGGAGGGGTGAGCTCCTTATGGGAAACTTAGTGAGGAATTTATATTGTCCATATGTATTTTCACATGCCTTTGCACTCTAGCAATATGGCACATCATCTACATACATCATTTGCATACTAAAACATTACATACATGGATAGTTAAGTGCATGGGAATCCTTATTTAGTTTACTTATCTTTCTCGAATAGGAGAGTTGCCTTACTAGTCGTGCACTCATGGGAGAGTTGCCACATTAGCCGTGTCTTTCTCTTACAATAAAAAGTTTCCTTACTAACCATGTCATACATGCATAACATTTCATTTTCATATATTGGTCATCTCATCATTGCATAACTAGCTAGGACTTTTTAGATTCCTACTTCTTCCTCAAACTACCCTTGTATCACATTGCAATTAAACATAGCATTTGATTCATGATATTTCATTTCATTCATATAAATGCATATGACTTTTATATGAAAATAATTTGACCTACTTGGCCTATATATACATTTATGATGCATGTATGCAATGGATATTAAAAGCCATGATAAAATCCCTCACCTTTCATTGCTAGCTTTAACTTTTTCTTACTTTTGTTTTGATCTTTTTTTATCTCTTTGCTTTAACCTTACTTACTCTTGGCTTTATCCTTGCTTGCTTTTAATAATCTCACCACAATTATGCCTAAGCATAGACATCCTTTACATTATTATTATAACATCTAAAATATATAGAGTTACTCAAACTCATCCATAGAACATATAACATAAACATATCATATATCATAATGAGGCAAAAGCCCTTATAAGAACAATGAAGTCCTAAACATCAATCAAACATGCAAACATAACTTTTATTAACTCTAGCTTATAACATAATTATCATCCTTCATAGTTAGCTCATTGTCACCAGTTTCCTTTTTTCTCATACATAATATCAAAATTAAAATCACCATTAAATCATTTTGAAATTTATAATTATAATCCTTAACTCATTTCATAACTATTAATCTATACTCCTAAATTCATTAACATATTCATTTCTCGTCATAAATCCTCCACATACTCATTAAGTTATTCATGTATTATCCTACCCCATATTAATGAATAACATCTCTTCCATTCACATATACACTAATCATAAGTTCTAGTGTGTCAAACAATATCAAGAAACTCAGTTTAACTTCAATTCTCTTCATAAACATAATTCATTTACATACGGACTTCATCAAGCCCATTAAGACATCAATATTTCTTCCATCTCAACCAAGGTGGAAAACACCATTTAAGTTTTAATTCACATATTAAAAAGATTAAAATGCTAATTAGCATTTAAGAAGTCAATAATCATCAAGAATTCATGTAATCAATGCATATAGATCAAGACCTTTCAAAGCTGTAATTGTATACTACATTAATATTGCCCTTGGTTCAACCAAGGTGTAAAACACCAATTAATCTCAATTCTCTTATTAAACATGAATACAAGAATACTAATTAATATATAATTAACCATTAATCTTCAAGAATTAAGAGAAACAACCTACACACTTGAGCACTTCTAAGACTCCTTTTGAAGATAACATCATTTTCCATGTCAAACTAGTACCAAACTTCATCTCTTCAATCAACACCAAGCTCAAAAATACCATAAACACACTTATTAAAACATAGAACAAACATACAATAGACATAGTAGATTATAACATACTTGAAATAAAG
>CATIWR010337167.1:0-21179 GCA_949677035.1 Omphalea diandra
AGACAGGAGGTCAAAGATATCTTGTTTATGATTACATGCCTAATGGGAATCTTGATGATCATTTGTTTCCATCTGATAATCAAATTGGGAAGAAACTGCTGAGTTGGCCTCAAAGGAAGAGCATAATTTTGGATGTGGCAAAAGGATTAGCTTATTTGCACTATGGAGTGAAGCCTGCAATATATCATAGAGATATTAAGGCAACAAACATCCTATTAGATGCTGACATGAGAGCAAGAGTGGCTGATTTTGGGTTGGCAAAGCAGAGCAGGGAAGGTCAGTCTCACCTCACTACAAGAGTTGCTGGAACACATGGATACTTGGCTCCGGAATATGCTCTTTATGGGCAACTGACTGAGAAAAGTGACGTTTATAGCTTTGGGATAGTTGTTTTAGAGATAATGTGCGGGAGGAAAGCTCTTGATTTGTCTTCATCAGGGTCGCCGCGTGCTTTTCTGATCACTGATTGGGTTTGGTCATTGGTGAAGGCTGGAAAGGTAGAAAAGGCTTTGGATGCTTATTTGTTGAGAGATGAGGATTCTTCAAATTTAAATCCAAAGGCTATAATGGAGAGGTTTTTGCTTGTTGGAATTTTGTGTGCTCATGTGATGGTCGCCCTGAGGCCTTCCATATTGGATGCTCTCAAAATGTTGGAAGGAGATATTGAAGTTCCTCCAATTCCTGATAGGCCAATACCTCTCAGCCATCCTGCCTCTTTTGGTGATGGAAATGCCTTCAATATCTCACCAGCACAGTGTTTTCTGCAATTGAATAGTGGAGACATGCTCAGGTAAGCATTACAATTCAGATTTCTCACATGTTGCATTGCCTACATGGATGAAGGAGAGTGGAGCCATGTTTATCTGTGATCACTTTTAATTCAAGAGAATGTTTTATAGTGAAAATGGACTTGAGATAAGAAATCTTGAGCCTAAATTGGAATTCAATTATCATGTGGACGCATCTCTAAGGGCCTCAAGTTAAGAGCATTGCAGTAAGATCCTGCCAATTTCTGACGTAGCGTAGATATGTTTCACAGACATGAATGCTTTATTTTCTGATAACACAAGCAGCCTATGTGATTTATTAGTGTAATTGAAGCTTTGAATTGAAGAGGCATGCTGACTAAAGTTTGAATCATTATCAATCCAGGTGCATTGGCTCAAGTTTGAATATCTAAAAAGTGGGTGCTAAGGGAAATTTGGATTCAACAACTGTCTTGTGATTGAAATTTTTTTTTTAATGTTTTGATTTCTTGATCTTTGCTTAGGATCTTGTTAGTCAACTGTAGGACCACAATAGGATCTCTGTAGAAAGAAAGTTTAGAGGAAATCACCATGTAATTTCAATAGTTAATATACTCTACTTGTCAAATGTAAAAAACATAGTGTACTTTTCTGTTACTCGTTTTATAAGAATTGTTGCTATTGTCTTTTTTAAGTTGTGATTTAAGACTCATCAAACCAGAAGAAAAATGAAAGAAAGATGGAGTGCTACGATTCAATTGGATGTTTTACAATTAAGAAGCTTGATAGTTACATACTTCTGCAGGTCTTTTTGAGAGTTTTAAGCAGTAAAACCGGGTTTCAATACTCAAATGTCTAATGATTTCTCCTGTTGTAATGCTACCTAATGAAGATCAGAGGCTTTTGTATTAAGGGAATTCAGATATTAGAACAAGCTTGTGGCAAGATTTTAGTTTAATTTACAAAATAATAATTTATTATAGTATTATAATTATATTTAACCCTATGCTAACCAACAAAAAGAAAAGAAAATCCTAGGATAGTGATCATAAGAGTTCACATGTGAGACTGGAAATAATTGCTGGATATTTTCCAAGATAGAAACAAAATTGAAGAATAAATGTATGGTGGGCCTTAGTGGTTTCATAGACTGAATCTTTGTATATCTTTATATCTTACTTGGTTAGATGCCAATCTCGCAGCACACTGACCAAGCTTGTTTTATCCATGATGAGATGTTATCTTTTCTTGTTCATCTTCTGGTCTCTGGGTTATGTTTCATTGCCGTGAAATAAATAAGATTTTATGAGTAATTTACTGATACTTAATAGCTATTCAAGGACCAAGGTTGTGCTAATGGACTGAATGTCTTTCACATGGGAAGTGATTTTCTGAACCTGTTATTGGTATTGAAGGTCAAATGTTTTGCTTCGATTAGTCCATAAAGAAACTGCATGATAAATCTGCTGCCTTATTATCAAATGGATAGCCAAAGTACTACCTCTGGGCCACCATGAAGTATGACCTGACTACTACTATGATAACTGATCATGTTGCAGGCACTGCAATTAGCAGGATTTATTAACAATGTTTGGACAGTGTTTATCGACTAGAAAGAAAGACTGCCATCGACAACGCATAAAGAAGGGAAAAATCTAATAAGTACTTTCTGGAGAGTGTTTATTAACAATGTTTGGACAGTGTTTATTAAACCTAAATTATTGCATGTTTTCTATAATTCCCTGCATAACTTATGCATATGCTGTGATCTCCAATTTTTTACATGCCTCTGCTGTTACTTCCTCAGCTCACAACACGAATCCTAGCATATAACTTAAACATTTAAATCATGCACATAAATGGAAATATATACAGATTCACTGAAACTCAAGTAAACATACGGGTAGATGAGCAACTTCAATCTGATCTAACAGTGAAATTGTTGGCTCTTTTCTAATCTCCCAGTTGAATAACTTGAATTTTATGCATTGACTTGGTTTATGACCTAACCCGAAATTTTGGAAGCTTGACCTGAAAGGGATTTTCACTGAGGTCTATGCGGCAGACAGGGCGAGTTGGTTTATTATTTGGATAATATATAAATACTTTGTGTCAGGATTATTGGCTGCACTTTTGTACTAGTTCTTAAAATAAAAATTCTCTCTCTACCCATGATGTAGCTCATATTGGCCAAGTAACATAAATCTCAGTGTTAATTTTCCTTGTTTGATTTCTTCCATTATTATTATTTTCTTGACACTCTCTCATTGGATCCTACTACATGCATGTGTGTGTGGAAATTAGCATAATGAAGATGCATTCAAAGGTGAGATAGATGACTTTCTAGATTCGTTTGGATTTAGGAACCTTAAGAACTTCTGCAGGAACTTTAGTCTGTAAAATGGGTAGGGTAACCCACTTGCAGATTCTACAACAAATCCAATAGCAAGTCGAGCAATAAGTCCAAAAACAATGGTGTTACTTGCGGATTCCTGGGGATCAACAGATAAAAAGTTAGCTCTTGGTTGATAAGAACAAGAACGCTGTATAACTGAACCACACAATCCTGGATTGCCTGTGAAGCTGGAGACAGGAAAACCATCAAACTGGCCTCCTGAAGGTATAAGTTCTTGAAGATCATTGTCCACTGAACTGAGACATGAAATGCAGCCCTTTCAGTGATGTAGGGATTTCGCCACTTAGATGGTTGCCAGAAAGATCCAGTTTCTATAAGTTTGTCAGTTTAGACAGTTCTATGGGAATGCGTCCAGAGAAGAAGTTGTTACTGAGATCCAGCTCATGAAGGAACTCTAACTGGCCAAACGAAATAGTGATTGTGCCAGTGAGGCTGTTGTTGGTGAGGCATATTGCTGGTGGTAGGTTGGAGAGTTTACTGTATTGTTGATAATTTGTATGTTTTCTTTTGACAAGGACAGGAAACTCCAGATAGCTCATGTTTACATGGAGGTCAGCCCGTCACCAATGCTGGCAGAAAGTGAGTTCTGTTGGAAATTCACCTGATATGAGGTTACTGCCCAAGTCTATGTAGAAAAAGCTTGGCAGACTTAATAACCATGTGGGAATTGAACCAATGATCTGATTCTGTGACAGGTCCACAGTCTCTAGCTTCTGAAGCTTTGCTAGCGAAGCTGGTATTCGAACCCTGAATTGGTAACCGTCTAAAGCCAAAATTTGAACATTCTGCAAGCCATCCGATTGGCCTGTTGTATCATCATTCGGAATTGCTTCATTCTAGAAATTCTGAGAGAGAATAAAAATTTGGAGGTTTCTTTATCTCGTCAACATATTGATTTCACTGGGCTAATTATTGCAAGAAAGTGAGGGGTATGAATGAGATTTTAGTGCAACTATGCCAAGTGAATTTGCCCCTCCAAAAACTGAGTAAAGCTCAGTCTTACTGCTGTCAGTAAATGGCATGAGTAAAGGGTTGGTGGCAAGATACCAGTGAAGTTATTATTACCTAGGTCAAGGAGGCAAAGCTCGATAAATTTAGAGAAATTAAATTCCGTGAGATGTCCTTTTTAGTTGTTGTTTTGTAACTTCAAAGAGACAAGGTTGGTGCAGTTGGTAAGATATGCAGGCAGCGGGTCCGTCAGGTTGTTGATATGCAGGAGCAATAGCTCTAAGTTTGAAAGCTTACTGATATTTGAGGGGATTGAACTAGTTAATTGATCACCGTAGAGCTTAAGAATTTTGAGGTGTAAGATTGGTGATGCAATTGTTGATGGGTCCAGAAAGGCCATTAACAGGTAAAAAGATTTCTTGGAAGTGTGGCAGCTTTGAAAATATCCTGAAGAAGAGGTCCTGAAAGATTGAAACCTGCCCGAAACACCTGAAGTTGGGAAGTCTGTTAGGTATTAGACCACTAAAATCATTGTAAGAGAAATCCAAGAACTCAAGAAGAATTGAAACAGATAGAAGAAGGTAAAAAGATCCTGCAAAGCTATTGTTGCTGACAATAAAATTTGCCAGGTTTCCCGCTAGCGGGAAAAACATATAGGGGATCTCCCCGTATTAGACGTTACTGGTAAAGTCTACCACCTTAATATATCTAGCAAGGAAATATGGCAATTCACCATGGAGAAGGTTGTAACTCAAATCAAGAGTCTCAAGAGCAACTGAAGGCGAAAAGGACAGATGACCGGAGAATCGATTGTGGGACAGATTGAGTTGGGAGAGATGAGTCAAGTTCCAGACAAAAGGGGAGAAAACACCACTTATACCTCTTGAAGGCAACCAAAGGCTGGTTACTTCACCACGAGCATCACAACCAATCCCTTCCCATGTGCAGCAGCCATGAGATGATGACCAATTCAATGGTGGGGAAGCTGAAATATTGAGCTTAAACGACAAGAGATACTCATGATCAAATCACGAGCTTGGTGAGGAGAGGCTAGGCAACAGAGAAATATTGATACAAGGGCTAAGACTAGCTCTAGCGTGATTCTTAAATGGAAAACCAAGAAGCGAAGAGATTAAGAATATAATGTAGGCTAGCTGGACTGGATGACAGGAGAAACGTTGACGTTGACAAAAGAACTGATAGGTAGTTAAGTGGGTGGATTCTTGTATTCTAGTTCACACTAATATTGTGAAAACTGGACTGGACTGATTAATTATATTAAAAATTGAAATAATGATCAGTTCGAGTTAGTTCTAATATGTTTTCAGTATTATTTTTTTATTGTTATATATATTGTTAATATTTTATTTGATTTTAAATGTTATTTAATGATATTTTAAAATTTATTTATTATTAAATTAATTAGATCAGACGAATTAAATTAATTAAATCAACTGAATCAAAAACTAATCATTCATTAACTGCTCCAATTTTGAAAACATGACTCCACATTTTGTTACCACTTATAATGGCTAGGCACATGGTTATGACCATCGTGTCATAGTTGGCGGGTGCATAAGGCATTTTCAGTAGTTTATTTCAGCTCCTCTCAGGAATTAATTTCTGAGCATGTAATTTGAATCCACTCATCAACATGGCAGCAGCAATATTTATTTGTTTGATTTTAACATTATTGGAAAATTTTTTTTTTTGCCAACCCATTACATAAAAATATATTAAGATCTTGTTTGAGTATGTAAATTTTTATTACAAACTAGTTCATAGTAACACATGATGTCATATCAATTTTAAAATTAAATTATAAATTGATAAATTTTCTTTATTAATTTTATTAAAAATTATTTATTTTTAAGATGCTTTAAATTTTCAAATTAGTATTATAGATTTTATCATTTTCAAATATAAATATTTCTATGAAACAGAACTATAGTTTTACTCAAAAAAGAAAATAATTATTAAATTTTAGAAGTTTATATGCATTTTATGAATTATATAAAAACCTATCAATAAAAGATACATAACACATATATGAAAAATATTTATAGAATTACAAAAAATAATATGATGTAATAAATTAAAAATTTAGCAAAGCAAAGATATTAATAATTATTTATAAAAAAACTCGGATCGAAAATTTACTCGAGTAATTAAATTTTAAGTGCGACCAATTTTGTCAATTAACGAGTTCAAAACGAGTAGTTAAACGATCAGATGCCCGAAATAGGAAGAGGAACCATCACAGATTGTGATGCGGACTTGAAGAACACAACTACTGAAACGGCCCCACGACCAGTCGTTTGGTATATGATGTCTGCTTGCGGAGCCCCACGCCGACTCCCCAGTCCTGGGCGTGCACTAGATTCCAAATTCCTGTAAGAGCATGCCAGCAGCGGCAGCAGCCAAATCTCTGAATCTTATACTAGATACAAAGATCAAGAATTTTGACCAAAGTTATCATTTCCTCATAATTTCAAGAACTCCAAATACAGCATTCAACCCAAAAAGACCCCTCTGTTATATGTAGATGATTCCTTTTTCTGTTTTACGCATCACAAACCAAAACCCAGAAGCCAAAATATATTTATCATTATATAAATCAAGAATTCTGAGGCAAAGTAAGGAAATGGACAACTTTGATCTGCTACTTTTCTTGTTTCTTTCTTTTGCTGCTATGATATCTCCTACCCATGAAGCAGCTACTGCTGTTCCTCCTGGCCTTAATAATTCATCAGCCCAATGTCCCATGGACCTTAACTATGTCTTTAGAATTCCATGGAACAAAACTTCTTGTCAAAACTACAATCCATCTACAAACGACAGTACCAGTCCCAAAGACGACATCACCACCAAAGACCCATGTTGCTGGACTCTTTTTTCTCTTTTTGGAATTGGTCTTGCTCAGCATCTCAAACAAACTTCTCTTTTTCGGCTCCCTAGTTTGACCACATCTGTTTCTTGCCTTCAAGATTATCAAGCAACGCTCAGTTCTTTAGCTTTTCCCGATAATATCGTGTCTTACTGTTTTGATCCTATGCAGTTTGTTTTAACTCCTAATATATGTGCCCATGTGCAGACATCTCAGGACTGGGTTGCTCAGTTGGGTCAATCAACTGTGCTTGACTCTGCCTGTAGGCCTGATCTTGCTGATCTTACATCTTGCAGTGCATGTGAGGCAGCTGGATTCGAAATTCAATCTGACTTGATACTGATTGATGGTAATAAAACTCATGCTACAGATTGTTTTTACTTTACAGTTTTGTATGCTGCTGGTATTGTTAATGAGTTTGGTCCTGAAAGTGATGGTGTTGTTACTTGTATATTTGGGCTAGACTTGGATTCTAATGTGGGTTCTTCTAATAAAGGTCATTCTGCTCTTGTTTTTGTCCTGACTGGTGCTGCTGTTGCTGTTTTGGTAATGTCTAGTTTGTTAGGATTGTATTTCTGGTATGATAAGAAATGGAGAAAGAAAAAGAGTTCTAATTTTCTTTTTGATTTGGAGGAACATGGGTCTAGGCCGAAACTGAGGCCATATACTGGGTCAATTTGGTTCAAAATTGAGGACCTTGAGAAAGCAACTGATAATTTTTCACAGAAGAATTTTATTGGGAGAGGAGGGTTTGGTTCTGTTTACAAGGGAGTTTTGCCTGATGGGACTATTGTAGCTGTTAAGAGGATAATAGAATCTGATTTTCAAGGTGATGCAGAATTTTGCAATGAAGTTGAGATTATTAGCAATTTGAAACACAGGAATCTGGTGCCGCTTAGAGGGTGTTGTGTGGTTGATGATGATGATAATTGTGTTGAGACAGGAGGTCAAAGATATCTTGTTTATGATTACATGCCTAACGGGAATCTTGATGATCATCTGTTTGCATCTGATAATCAAATTGGAAAGAAACTGTTGACTTGGACTCAAAGGAAGAGCATAATTTTGGATGTGGCAAAAGGATTAGCTTATTTGCACTATGGAGTAAAGCCTGCAATATATCATAGAGATATAAAGGCAACAAACATACTATTAGATGCTGATATGAGAGCAAGAGTGGCCGATTTTGGGTTGGCAAAGCAGAGTAGGGAAGGTCAGTCTCGCCTCACTACAAGAGTTGCTGGAACACATGGATACTTGGCTCCGGAATATGCTCTTTATGGGCAACTGACTGAGAAAAGTGACATTTATAGCTTTGGGATAGTTGTTCTAGAGATAATGTGTGGGAGGAAAGCTCTTGATTTGTCTTCATCAGGGTCGCCGCGTGCTTTTCTGATCACTGACTGGGTTTGGTCATTGGTGAAGGCTGGAAAGGTAGAAGAGGCTTTGGATGCTTATTTGTTGAGAGATGAGGATTCTTCAAATTCAAATCCAAAGGCTATAATGGAGAGGTTTTTGCTAGTTGGAATTTTGTGTGCTCATGTGATGGTTGTCCTGAGGCCTTCCATATTGGATGCTCTCAAAATGTTTGAAGGAGATATTGAAGTTCCTCCAATTCCTGATCGGCCAATACCTCTCAGCCATCCTTCCTCTTTTGGTGATGGAAATACCTTCAATATCTCACCAGCACTGAGTTTTCCGCAATTGAATAGTGGAGACATGCTCAGGTAAGCATTAAAGTTTGGATTTCTCACATGTTGCTTTGCATGCACGGATGTAGGGGAGCAGGGCAGTGTTTATCTGTGATCATTACTTCAGTTAATTTAAGAGAATGTTTTATAGTGAAACTGGATTGAGATAAGAAACCTCGAGGCTAAACTGGATTTCAGTTATCATGTGGATACATCTCTAAGGGCCTCAAGTTTAGAGCACTTAAGCCTGCCAATTTCTGACATAGTGTAGATATGTTTCACCAACATGAATATTTTATTTTCTGATAAATCACAAGCAGCCTATGTGACTTATTAGTGTAATTGAAGCTTCGAATTGAGGAGCCATACTGACCAATGGTTGAAATCATTACCAACTCAAGTGCATTGACTGAAGTTTGAATATCTAGAAAATGGATGCTAAGGGAAATTTGGATTCAACAACTGTCTTGTGATTGAATTTTTTTATTTTTGATTTGTTGATCTTTGCTTAGGATCAACAGTAGGACCACAAACAGGATCTCTCTGCAGAAAGAGAGTTTATAGGAAATCACCATGTAATTTCATTAGTTCATCGAAATGTAAAGAACGTAATGTACTGTTCTCTCATTTGTTTTATAAGAATTGTTGCCATTGTCTTTTTCAGTTATGAGTTATGACTTATCAAACCTGAAGAAAAAGAAAAAGACCAAAAAAAAATAGAAAGATGGAGTGCTACTTTCAATTGTATGTGCTTGCAATTAAGAAGCTTAACAGTTACATACTTTTGCAGGTCTTTTTGAGAGTTTTAAGCACTAAAACTGGGTTTCAATTGTCTCATGATTTCTCTTCTGTTTTAACGTTACCTGATGAAGAGCGAAGGCTTTTGTATAAAGGGAATTTATAGCCGAAGTTTGTGTGCTTTAAATATTAGAACAAGCTTGCAGTGAGATTTAGTATAATTTACAAAATAATAATTTACTTTAGTATTATAGTTATGCTCATAGTTGTTAAACACGCAGGGCGCACTAAAGTGCCAAGAGATCTTAGAGCCTAGGCATAAGGCACAAAGCGCAGGCGCGCGCCTGAGTGACATAAGACGCAAAAATTAAAAAAAATAAAATTAAAATTAAGAATTAAGAATTATATATGCATATTATCATTATATATTGAGTGAAAATGTTTCAAACTCTTTAATAGTTTTCTTGAACTAGATTAGAAAAAACTTATTTCTAACTCTTGTAACAAGATCTAAGACAACTAATTTTTCTATCTAATCTTATAATAATTGAGAACTTATTGACTATGGCAAAGTCTTCCTACACTAAGTAAGCAGTCAAAAAAGGCCAAGTAGAATGTAGAAGACACATGAAAACACATGCATAATTAATAAAAATTATCACAAGCAATAAAAATACAAAGCCCAAAAACTTAGAAACAAAACCAAACTCAAAAATCTTTCTCTCGCCAGACATAAAATAGGTAGAATGAGAGAAAGAAAGAAATAAAACACAAAAAACAAAACAAATAGAAGAGAGAGAAAGAAATCAAAACAGGGTTGAAGAAGTTAAATTTCAGGCGCGTGATGGCAGGAAATGGACATATCGGCAATCGACAACCATCGTACTGGTGATTTGGTAGGATTCCAGTGACTTTTCGATGACGCCGGTGAATTGTCTGGCGCATTGACACCGTATTCTGACAGATCAGTCGTATGAAATTTCAGTGATCATGATATTTTGAGTGAAAGATGGATGTTGTAATAGGAGTTAGAAAGGCGCGCCTTTCTTGCGCATAAGTAATAGCACCCGCCTTTGGCCTTTAGAGGCACAAGGCCGGTCGCCTGGTGTGCGTTGCCCAGGTGCGCCTTTAACAACTATGGTTATGCTTAACCTCATGCTAACCAACCCCAAAAAAAAAAAAATCCAAGGATAGTGATCATAAGAGTTTACATGTGAGACTGCAAATAATTGCTGGACATTTTCCAAGATAGAATAATAAAATTAGAAGAATAAATTTGTGGAGCCTCAGTGGTTTCATAAACTGAATCTTTTTATATCTTTATATCTTACACAGTAAGATGCCAATATTGCAGCATGCTAAACAAGCTTGTTTTATCCATGATGAGATGACTCTATCTTTTTCTAATTCTTCTTCTGATGGGGTTTATGTTTCATTTCCATGAAGTAATTAAGATGTTATCAGCAACTTACTGATACGTAATAGCTATTCAAGGACCAAGGTTGTGCTAACGGACAGAATGTCTTTCTCATGGGAAGTGATTTTCCAGGTAGGCTAGAGTCCTTGCTTTAAAATGTCGTGGAGCTTTGACCGTTGAATTTTTGTATTAAAGTGCTTAAGATTTCAATAATTCTTTTCACTCATTTCTAACTACTCAAGCTTTTAGAACTCTGATCAACTAACATTTTATACCAAGTGTAAGGAACAGTGCCTGTGAACCTGTTATTGATTTTGAAAGTCAAATGTTTTGCTTCAATCAATCCATGAAGAAACTGCTTGATAAGTCTGCTGGCTTATTATCAAATGGATAGCAGGAAGTACGAAGTATGACCTGATTACTAGTGTGATAACTGATCATGTTGCAGGAACTGCAATGAGCAGGATTAACAATGTTCGGACAATGAAACTGACTGCCATGGGCAACATATAAAGAAAGGTAAAATCTAATAAGCTCTAACTTTTTTTTTCCTTTTTAATCTATTTTTTGGGTCCTTGCATAACAAATTACTTTCTGATAGTGGCTGGGCATTTTCTGAGATGGCGACTGAGGAATGAATAAAATACGTTGATAAAGTGAGAGAGCTCTTTCATCACATCGTCCTAATTGAATCTTCTATTTTCCCCTAATCTTTTGAACATAATGTACGTCACTATCATCGCATACTAAAAGGCTTTTTCTACTCAGAATAAGATCACTGTTGATATCTAGCATTATACTTGCAGTGTAGTACTCGTCCATATCGTTAGAACTACACATAGTAGTGGATGTCACAACCAAAGCAAAATATAGTTGGTCATTTCTAAACAGGCTGTATTTCATTCGGTTGATACATTTCTTTTTCTAAGTATGTTACATGAATTCTTACATGTTTTCTATAATTCCCAAATATCTTATGCATATTTCTTTTTCTAAGTATGTTACATGAATTCTTACATGTTTTCTATAATTCCCAAATATCTTATGCATATGCCATGATCTCCAATTTTTTACATGCCTGTGCTGTTACTTCCTCAGCTCACGACAAAAATCCTAGCATATAACTTAAACATTTAAAACATGCACGTACATAGAAATATATACAGATTAACTGAAAACTTACATAAACATATGGGTATATGAGCAACTTCAATCCGATCTAACAGCTTGAAATTGTCAAGTCTTTTCTAATCTCTCTCACTTGATCCTACTATATGTATGTGTGTGCATGTATATGTGGAGATTGGCATCATGAAGAGGCATTCAAAGGTGAGATAGATGACTTTCTGCATTTTAAGAACTTCTGCAGGAGCTTCAGCCTGTGGATGGGATAGAGTAATCCACTTGCAGATCCTATAACAACTCCAAAAGCAAGTCCAGCAATGAGTCCAAAAATAAAGGTGTTACCTGTGGATTCCTTAGGATCAACAGGTACGAAATTAGTTCTTGGTTGATGAGAACAAGAATTCTGTATAACCAAACCACACAATCCTGGATTGCCTGTGAAGCTGGAGACAGGAAAAGTGTCGAACTGGCCTCCTGAGGGTATAAGTCCTTGAAGATCATTGTCTGCAATGCTGAATTGAGACAAGAAATGCAGCTCTTTCAGTGATGAAGGGATTTCGCCACTTAGATGGTTACCAGAAAGATCCAATTGCTCTAAGTTTGTCAGTTTAGACAGATCTGTGGGAATGCTTCCAGAGAAGTTGTTGTTACTGAGATCCAGCACGTGAAGGAACTTCAACTGGCCGAACTGAACAGGAATAGTGCCAGTGAGGCTGTTGTTGCTAAGGTATATTGCTAGTGGTAGGTTGGAGAGTTTATTGTGTTGTTGATAATTGGTATTTTTGGTTTTGATAAGGACAGGAAACTCGAGAATGCTCATCTTTAGATGGAGGCCAGTCCCTGTCACCAGTGCTGGCAGAAAGTTGCTTTCTGTTGGAAGTTCACCTGATATGAGGTTACTGCCCAAGTCTATGTAGAAAAGGCTTGGTAGACTTAATAACCAAGTGGGAATTGAACCAATGATCTGATTCTGTGATAGGTCCAAGACCTCTAGCTTCTGGAGCTTTGCTAGCCAAGCTGGTATTTGACCACTGAATTGGCAACCACCTAAAGCCAAAATTTGGAGATTCTGAAATCCATCCAAGTGGCCTATTATATCATCACCTGGCATTGGTTCATTCAAAAAACTCCTGAGAGAGAAGAAGAACTTGGAGGTTTCTTAATCTCATCAATGTATTGATTGCGCCAGTAGCATTGGTTAAATTATTGCGAGAAAGTGAGAGGAAAGACAGAGATTTTAGTGCAACTATGTTGGGTAGAATTTGCCCCTCAAACTGATTGAAGCTCAGTCTTACTGCTGTCAGTAACCGGCATGAGTAAAGGGTTGGTGGCAAGATACCAGTAAAGTTATTATTACCAAGGTCAAGGAGGTGAAGCCTGATGAGCTTAGAGAAATTAAATGCTGAGAGATCTCCTTTTAAGTTGTTGGATCGTAAATTCAAATAGACAAGGTTGGTGCAGTTGGTGAGAGATGCAGGCAGAAGGCCTGCCAGGTTGTTGATATGCAAGAGCAATTGCTCTAATTTTGAAAGCTTACCGATATCTGTGAAGATCGGACCAGTTAATTGATTACCATAGAGCTCAAGAATTTTGAGGTTGGTAAGATTGGTGATGCCATTGCTGATGGGTCCAGAAAGACCATTAAAAGGTATGGAGATTTCTTGAAGTGTGGCAGCTTTGAACATATCCTGAAGAAGAGATCCTGAAAGATTGTTGAAACCTGCCCAAAACACCTGAAGTTGGGAACACTGTCCAAGTCCGTTGGGTATTTGACCACTAAAATCATTGTAAGAGAAATCCAAGAATTTGATAGAAAAAGAAGAATTGAAACAGATAGAGGAAGGCAAAGATCCTGTAAAGCTATTGTTGCTGACATTAAAACTTGCCAGGTTTCCTGCTAATTGGAAAAACATATAGGGGATCTCCCCATATAAGACGTTACTGGATAAGTTTACTACCTTAATATAACTAGGAAGGACAGATGGCAATTCACCGTAGAGAAGGTTGTAACTCAAATCAAGAGTTTTAAGTGCAGCTGAAGGCGAAAAGGATAGATGACCGGAGAATCGATTGTGGGATAGATTGAGCTGAGAGAGATGAGTCAAGTTCCAGATAGACGGGGAGAAAACCCCACTTATACCTCTTGAACCTCTTGAAGGCAGCCAGAGGCTGGTTACTTCACCATGAGCATCACAACCAATGCCTTCCCATGTGCAGCAGTCTTGAGATGACGACCAATTCAATGGTGGGGAGGCTGAAATATTGAGCTTAAACGACAGGAGAGAGTCATGATCATACTGATCACAAGCCTGGTGAAGAGGGGGAAGGCAACAGAGAAATATTCATACAAAGGCTAAGACTAGCTTTAGCATGATTCTCAAATGAAAACACCAAGACATGAAGACGATTAAAGAATATAATGTAGGCTCGTTGGATGGGATGACAAGAGAAACGTTGACTTTGACAAAAAGAACTAATAGAGCGTTAAGTAGGTGGATTATTGTATTCTATTCTAGTACACATTTATTTTTGTTACCACTTGCAATGACTAGGCACATGATTATGACCACCATACCATAGTTGGTGGGTGCCGGAAGCATTTTCTTTGTTTTGAAACTTTCAATAATCTATTTCAACTCCTCTCGGGAATTCATTTCTGAGCAAGTAATTTGAATTGACTCACGAACATGGTAGCTGAATATTTATATTTTTTATTTTAACATCAGCTCTTTCATTGTAAAGGGCTCATTGGCAACAACCCATTACATAAAAATATATGAAGGTCATATTTGGATTTGCAAAATTGTATTAATCATAAATTTCATTTCTTACATGGTTGAATACATTGTCCATCATATTTTTTATCAAACGATCTAACGAAATAAATGAAGATCCACCATTCATTAAGGCTATTTTGCTCTTCTCACTCATCTTCTTCACCTTCTTTCTTATCTCACTATCGGTCTCCATCACATTCCTTATGGCTTTCTCGATTTCATTTGAATTCACAATTGCTTCATCATCTTTTCTATAATCCATTTTGACTTCCACGGCTAATCCCAACTCAATCACCATTTCAAAAGCAATAAATTGTTGTTCTGCATATATGGGCCATGTGGCAATTGGAACACTATACCATATGCTCTCTAACACAGAATTCCATCCATTATGGGAAACGAATCCTCCTATTGCTGGATGGGCCAATATAGCCCCTTGTGGAGCCCACCCAATCACCTTTCCATGCTTAGCCGTTCGATTCAAGAATTCTTCAGGTAAGATTTCTTGGGGATCCTCATAATCACTTGGGAATACTTCCTCAGCGTTTGGTGGTGGTCGGCGTAGAGACCACAAAAATCGATGCCCACTGTGCTCTAAAGCATAGGCAATCTCTCTCACTTGTTCTCCATTAAAACTTCCCATGCTCCCGAAGCACAGAAACGCAACTGACAATGGAGGTTGATCATCAAGCCACTGCATGATTTCTTCATGTTGTTTGTGGATTCCATTTGAGCCCACATCTTTGACCTTCAAAATGGGTCCTACCGGATACACCGGAGGCAAGACATTCGATTTCAAAGACTCAATCGCATAAGATTCCAGCTCAAAGAATGTATTTACCATAATGCCCTTAATTTCTTTAAATCTTCTTGCGTTGTCTAGCAAAGCGAGCCACCCTTTGCCCAACAACACAGAAGGCATAACCCTTGCAGGAAACGGGTTAACCAAACTTGGTACTACTAACTCAGCATCCGAGTCTTTAAACTCAAGAGGATCAAACTTGTGCTCATCATGAATCACCTGCACATGATGGATGAAACCAAGAAAAGCTGCGCCTGACGCATAGAACAAGTAAGAGGGAACACCAAATTCATTTGCCACATCTATCATTGCCACACAAAACATGTCAAGAACAAACCCGACGAGTCGAGGAGGAAGCGAGTCATCATTGATGAGCTTGGAGACAGCTTCTTTGACATGGGTTTTCTGTCTCTCACACAAAGATATAGGATCAGATGGTGATTCTTGTTCGTCCTTGGGGAGGTCAATAAATCGGATGCGTTTATTGGATGAAGAATTGAGTAACTCAGTGTAGGTGTTGTCAGGCATGGAGTTGAAAGGTAGGTTCATGATAAGGAGAGTGATAGAAAGTCGGTGGTCACGGTTAAGAAGGAGCTTTGCTAGCTCCACTGTGGACACAAGGTGGCCTATTAAAGGAAAAGTGACGAACACCAGCTCTGCTTTCTCCATTTTTACTAGATGATGACGCTGAACTCTTATCTTAACGCGGGTTTTTGAAGAGGTGTGTGCTTTGCATGTCAATGTCGTGCATATGATTATTTGCTATTTGGGCGGTTCGACCCGAAACCCGGTGCCTAACCAGCGAATTTTCTGGTCATGTCTTGGGAATGAACCGTGATGTTCCCTTCACATTTACTGCAAACTTACGATTGAGATCTTTTTGTTTCTTTAAAATCTATAATTGGGATCTTAAAAATTTTATTTTTGCCCTATTAAATAGAAAAAGATTATTAACTAATAATTTAGTTTCCAGGTTATTAAATAAAAATTTCTAGGCAGATATAATATTTTTTCTAATATAAATTTATGCACATAAGAGGGTTCAATTAGTGTGATATAATAAAATTTTATTCCATAATCTTGGTTGAGAAACATATCATTAATAAGTATACAAATATTGATATTGAAATCGTTTTTATACTGTGAGGTTGCAATTAAAATTCTTATTAGAGCCAAAAATTTAAAAAAAAATAATGTATAGATAAAAAATGTTATACTTTATTGAATAAATAAATTCAACGGTATCTTATATTTGAAAGAAGCAAAGGTAAAATTTTAATTAAGAAATTATCAATATTTTTAAAATCGAATCAGGATCTGAATCGATTAACTAGTCAATTTTTTTATTACATTATTTTAACTAATTCAATCGATTTGGTTTAATAAGTAATTTTTATTTTTTAAATAAAATATGTTTAATATTTAAATTTAAATAAAATAGTATATTTATAAAAAAAATTCAAAAAATGATGTAATTTAAAATCAAATTGATTTAATTTAATTTTCAATTTTAACTCTTAATCAACTAGAATCCAGCTCTAAAGCCAGAAAAAATTTCAAATACGGTCCATTGTCTCATTAACAATTTTTTTCCGGATGAATTATTTCTTTATATTGACCTAATACATTCAGAAATATTTATTATCTCAAGTGAATTGAACTTTGACACTTAAAAGAAAGAATAAATTCTCTTAATTACTTGAACTGATCCTTCAAATTGTATGTATCATCTTTCTATTTATGACATTGTTGCTCTTGGAGGCTAGGACAAGAATGATGTCATAACCTTAAAAGCTACTTCCATTCATAAAATTATGATGCTTGTTTCTCAATCTACATTGAAATAAAAGATATTTATATACACCATTTGATAAGAGTTTTTTTTTTTTTTTTTTAAAAAAGCAGCAAATAGTTGATGTTGATTCACGTAGTAAACGAATATGTTGTGTGCTTTTGTATTTGAATTTATTAAAAGATTATAAAAACTAATTTGTTTATGAATCTATTAGATTTGATATAAATAAATATATTAAATTCATTTAATAAAATTTAAAAAATCTATTATTATCGCATATATAAATTAAAGAAAAAGCAATTTAGAGAAAGTTACAAATTTAAAATACCTCCAATAAAAAATGACATTAACATTGTGTTTAGTATAAATGAATTCTATAATTTTTATGAAATTTATTTATAAATCCACATTTTATTTTTGATAAAAATAAAAATTCATTTGAAATTTAATTTTCATTAAATTCTTCGATTTGGTTATAATTAAACTAAATTCTATAAAATTTTATAGAATTTACAAATAAATTCCAAAGTTATAAAGTTTTTTCATTAAATACTTATAGTTAAAATATTTTTTCACTTTTCTTTCTTTTTTTCTCTTTCTCTCTACTCTTTCTTTCTTCTCTCTCTACTCTCTCTTTTTCTCTCCTTTTTTCTTGTGTTGTTTACATTTATAAAAAAAATTTAAAAAATAACACAAGAAAATTAAAATATTTTATTGAATTTTACACTTAAACTAAACACAAATTTCATTTCAATAAAATAAATTCTATTTTTTTATAGCATACTAAATATAGAAATTCATTTACAAATGAATTTTATAAGAAATTCATTTGTAAATAAAATCAATTTTAAATTAGAATTAAACCAAAAATTATAAGTTAAAAAACAAATAACTAAAAGAGAAAGTAAACAGAATTATATTATAGATGTACAATTTTAGAGCTTCTCAAATTTCAAACTCTAATGGGTCATTGACTAGATATCTTCTTTGCATTTGAAAAAGCTACGTACTGAGCAGCTACTAACCCATATGTACATTTCTAGGTGTTGATATTTGGAACAAAGGTGTTAAGAGTATAACTCAATAGAAGTCAATATTTGGAACAGAAAGTGTTAAAGTATAACTCAATAGAAGGGCTTTCGTCCATTGTGCTTAATAGCTTTGGTATATAAAAAATAAAAAATAAAAAATTTAGTTATGTCTATAAAAGAATAATATGAATACGTAATTTTATTCTATATATAATAGTTCTATGTGATAAAATAACCCATGAGTTGAAATGTATTATTGAGAGTGAAATATCTTAAATCTTTATAAAACGCAACTCTACCGATTCATGATAAATGAAATAGAGATTTTAAATTTCTTAGAAGTGTCTTTAAGAGAATGAATAGTAGATCAGTGATTGAGTATTTTTCACACTGAAAATAACAAGATTAAGAGATCTTTGGAGATTTAGTATGCACAAATATTTATGAACAAATATTAATAATATGTAAGTATGAAAATAAATAAAACTATTAGAGAAGCGATGGTCCTGTTTAATATTTCCTCTTACTATAACTATGACCACCCTAACAAAATTAAAAAGAAATAGCCAACCATGATTTCAACTTTCATTATTGCACTACGAGACATTTTTTTTTCCTTCTTTTTGGTTTTTTAAGGGGGCGGGGATGGAAGGCTGTTGGGTTTTAGGCTATATAATCACTCTTTGTCAAATTTTAGAACACTAATCTCTTTATCCCACTTGAGAAATTTTATTCAAGAAACGAATCACAATACAAAAACTCATCACATAAACTAAGTATATCTTAAAATGCTTTTTTCATTTCTGTCAATTTTTATGTCATGTTTCATTATAAACATTTGAAATATATATAATTCGACTCCTAATACTATGCTGACCTTCTACTATATTTCATTTCCTAATACTATGAATAGCTAATATAATCGCTTCATGCCATGATACTGTCCATTACATTTTTTATCAAATGATCTAACGAATTAAATGAAGATCCACTATCCATTAAGGCTATTCTGCTCCTCTCACTAATCTCTGTCACCTTGTTTCTTATCCCATTATCATTCTCCATCAGATCCCTTATACCTTTTTCAATTTCTTGTGAACTCACAATTATTTCATCATCTTTTTGATAACCCATTTTGATTTTGATTTTGATTTCCACTGCTAATCCCAACTCAATCACCATTTCGAAAGCATTAAATTGTTGCTCTGCATACATTGGCCATGTGGCCGTTGGAACCCATGCCATATGCTCTCTAGTACAGAATTCCATCCGCAATGAGAAACAAATCCTCCTATTGCTGGATGAGCCAGTATAGCCCTTTGTGGAGCCCATCCAATCACCTTGCCAAGCTTAGCAGTTCGAATCAAGAATCTATCAGGCAAGCCTTCTTGGGGATCCTCATAATCACTCGGGAACAGTACCTCAAACTTTGGTGGTGGTCGGCGTAGGGACCATAAAAATCGATGGCCACTGAGCTCTAGTGCATAGGCAATCTCTCTCACCGGTTCCTCTTAAAGACTTCCCATGCTTCCGAAGCATATAAACACAACTGATAACGGAGGTTGATCATCAATCCATTGCATGATTTCCTCATGTTCTTCGCTGATTCCAATTAATCCCGCATCTCTGACCTTCAAAATAGGTCCTAGTGGATACACTGGAGGCATGCTATTCGATTTCAAAGACTCAATCGCATAAGATTCCAGCTCGACGAACGTATTTAAAATAATACCGTTAGTTTCTTTATATCTTCTTGTATTGCCAAGCAAAGCAAGCAACCCATGGCCCAACAACGCAGAAGGCATAAACCTCGCAGGAAACGGGTGAACCAAATTCCCAACTGCTAACTCAGCATCTGAATCTTTAGACTCAGCAGGATCAAAGTTTTGCTTATCATGAATGACCTGTACATGAAGCATAAAACCTAGAAAATCTTAGCCTGACGCATAGAACAAGTAAGAGGGAACACCAAATTCATTAGCCACATCTATCATTGCCATGCAAAACATATCAAGAACAAACCCGGCAAGTCGAGGAGGAGGCGAGTCGTCCCTGATGAGGTTGGAGACAGCCTCTTCGACATGGGTTTTCTGCCTCTCGAGAAAAGAAACAAGATCATATGGTGATTCTTGTTCGTCTTTGGGAAGGTCAATGAATCGGGTACGTTTATTGGAGAAAGTATTGAGTGGCTCAGGTAAGGGTAGGTTGATGATAAGGAGAGTGATAGAGACTCGGTGGTCGCGGTTAAGAAGGAGCTTCGCTAGCTCCACCTCGGATGCAAGGTGGCCTATGGCAGGAAAGGGGACGAACACCAGCTCTGCTTTCTCCATTTTTTACTAGTAGATGAGGCTGAACAATATGAGGTGTGAGCTTTACATGTCAATGTTATGCATAATAATAATTTGGGTGTTTTGAGTTGCAAACTAAGAGAAAAACTGGTCAGGGAAAGAGATGCCTAATCTGTCTTTTTTCTTTTTTTTCTTTTTTCTTTCAATCTCTTACTGTAACAGGTGATTGAGATCTTTTTGTTTCTTTAAAATGTATAATAATTTCAAATTTTGGACCTTAAAAAATAATCAATGGAAAACAAAATTAAGAAAGAAAAAAAAATTAACTAGACATGTTAAAAATCAAAGATCTTTGAAGGAACATAGCTTGAAGATGACTAGTGTATTAAGATGTCAAAGATGTAGCTATGTGGTTAATAGGAGGTCAATTGACCCCATTAAATTTAGATGATTGATCCTACTAAAAATTTTCTATTGGCTCATGAAAATTCTCATTTCAACTTTAACCTTATTGAAAA
>CATIWR010337176.1:0-24972 GCA_949677035.1 Omphalea diandra
AATGATAAATTTTATAAATGGTTAATTCTGCCTAATGTCATCAAATATCTAACTTGATAGTAAAACCTTTAGGTGTTAAGAATTCTATAATAATGAATGAAGATTAATATGTATTTTAATTGATGACTATGTTTTACTAGTCGTGGATATATGATATTAAGTCAAACACATAAATGCATGTTTAAGAAATATTGTATTAGACTGACCCACTATGAGAATACTACATGGATAAATTGTCATATGTAATTCTCATACAATAGTATTAACTTAATCTTCTTACCAAAAAATCACCATAGATTCTAATATGATGAACTTCATATTTTGATGTGATCCAACATTATCTTTAACTGGATGATTATACATACTGATATTGGATATTAAGTAAATCATATAGAGGAATATGTGTGAATGAGAATGAATTCATATCTTATATATTTATGAGAAATATATCTTTAGGCCTCTCAATAAGTTAGACTGGAGAGATTGTATAACCATGCGAAAACGAATTGATAAAGATTATCAATATCATTTTATATTAGTCTACTTGGATATCAAGAAAAAATTGAACCATATAAGGATGACATGATTTATGCTTTATGTTCAACTGACATATGATGTGAGAAAATGATTATAATACTATTTGTAAAATAGGTTAGGTTGGATTATTAACTTTTACATTATTTGAATAGTCATAATATCTTACTAGATGTCACTTATGACCCGTGGGTCAAATGTGAACCTACATGGTCACACAATAGAATAGGCTCAAAGCGAAATTTGGTTTTACTACTCTCTCTATTTATAATTTAGATAATTAAAAATATTATGTAAATTATTTTAGATATCTATTTCGTTTTAAAGGTTAGTAGTTGATATATATACACACACACACTTTTAGGGTTTTCTAAGTAAGAAAAGGTGTATTCACATGTCCTTTAGAAAACACTAAGACAGAAAAGTCACGTAAACCCTAGTGCTAGTACACTACACGTTTTAGAGGTAGCATATTCGTGTGGATACCTGTAGAGAGCAATCATACTTTGATGACGTTTAAATCCGATACTTCAAGCTTGAAGTAGGATGTTACCAGTGTAAACCTCATCTCTGTCTTTTAATAGATCTGCCTTTATTATTCGAATTGGTAGGTTTTTACATCATTCTTATTGATTTAATCGAATTATATAGGACTTGGTGGATTTTGTATATTTAAAATTTTTTTCCATTGTATTTATTCTACAAAATCCAATAATAAATACCAAATAAAAATGAACCATGAACTATTTATGTTTTGTTAAGAAGCCCCTATTGAGAAATGAGCAAAATTAAAATAAGTATATATGTGTTAAGTCTGAATAACTAAATAATTAATTTTAATTAAGCTTAATTTATTATGTAATCTTTGATAAATGTTTACTCAAAATGTTAAGCTCGCCTATATAAATCTCTAATTAGAATGACATATCAAAGTTGAATTCATAAAAATCAAAGGTAACCTAATTAGTATTTTTCTAGAACTAGAATATAAGAAGTTGTTGGCCCTTGAGTATAAAAAAAGAGGTTGAATTGGTGAGAATTTAAAAAATTTGGCAGGAAGATAATGAATTTGAGATTCAAAAAGAAGGAGAAAAAATGAACACACAATGTTTTATAGTGGTTCAAATGATAATGAAGTCTATGTTCACTCCCTAATTCTTCACAATTGTGTATTTTACTATCACTAAATGATGTTTTCAAGCTCACACTAAATTTATACACTTTGTGTTTTATGGCTCACACATATCCTTGCAACTTGTGTTTTAAAGCTTACACAAGGAAACCTCGTAAGTGTTTTCCCAAAAACTCACACTTAACCTAAACAAGAGTTTTACAGCTAGACTAACTCTCAAACCTAGTAACAATGGTATTTAATACTTACACCCAACAATATCAACTCACATACAAAGAATTTAAAGTTAAGAAATAAAATTATAAGAGTTTGACTATATTTAATGTTATTCTCTTGAATTCATGTATGTCTGGTGGAGTATTTATAGGTAATAATCGTCAAAGAGATGTTACAAAAAAACTGTCTAAATCTCGAAGGTAAACTAGGTAGACTTTGCATTAAATACCTATCGGACTAATTTCGCTATCGTGATTAGAATTTCACAGTCACCAATTTCCAATTTGAGCTAAGAAAGTTGAAATTGCGATGGAGAATCTCGTTTGTATCTAACGACTAGTCCATGTGACATGTTGTTATTGGTTTTTGAAGAAAAATAGTAGTTGCGTTTATCCAACAACCAAAAGTCGTTGTCGTGATTAAAGTTCTTCTTCGATACGACAGTGATAGCAAATCCTTCAGTTTGGTAAGGAGAAAATGCTTTAATAGGTCATGATCTCGAAAGCTATTTCACCCTCACGAATTTTGATAAGTTGATTGTTATCTTAGACACATGACAACCTTTGGTTATAGACTTAGTTCTCTTCAATCAACTACAAAAGTTGCGGTCGTGACTAGCAACACGATTGTGACAGCGAATTAGATTGTATGAAGATCATCTTTTTCTTGGCATGGTCGCGACTGCGATTTGCTCGTCTGGTTCAAGTTCATCCATTCTTGTTGCAAGGTAGTGGTCGCGACTTTTATTTTCTTGATCGTAAATTAGTATGTCTTTCACAATGTTTGAGATTTAGACTCTCATCCAACTTTTAATGCAAACCTATCTTAAAACTGTAAAATCAACCCTTAAAATTGATGTTAAAACTTATCAATTTTATATTGTCAATATCAAAAAAAAATTTTGACCTAAGTTTGACCAACCTAGTCTAACAGAAGTGTTTTTTTGCAAAATGATTTTCATGATGTTTTAAGAGGAATTTTTTTAATAGAAAAAAATACCATGCAATTAAAACTTACTCAGTGATACAAAATTATTTTTATGCATTTTTTACTCCACAAAACCCAATTCATTTTCACTTTATTGTGTTCTTTTTTTGACCTAACGTTAATAAATTTTAAGAATTAAAGTAATAAAAAAATATCTCCAATGTTTATGCTCCATGAGAAAAGTACATGATAGTTTTCATAATTTTTTTAACACTTTTATTTATGTAAATTTGCTCTTATCTATTTGGATTTGATTCAAGCCTCTCAATACACTTTATCTGTGAGTAGAGTGGCAAAATTTTAACATATCCACCTTTAAAAATAGATGTAAGTAATAAATAGGCCAATTATATTTTAACGAGTATTACCTAGGTTATAATCCATTTAATTCTATTAACATATAGGTGAATATGGATTGAGTAAGAATATCTCATTTATCTAACACTTTTTTTTCTTATTTTAGCTTTTAACAATTTTTATATGGGCTTATAAAGTGAAATATAACTAAAAATAAATATTATACTATTATTTATGCAAGTGATACCTATTTATTTTAACAATAAAATTATTTAATAAAAATAAGGCTAAAATTTCATGGTAATGTAGTAGCTATGAAATTTTCAAAAATAAATTATTTATTTTTAGAATATATATGTAATCTGATTTAATTTTAAAATGAATATCTTTTCTCATAATTTACTTGAAAAATGACATCCAATAATAATATGATACTTTTAATAATTAGACATTTTTTTACTAATTAAAAAAGTAAGTATATTAATGAAAATGTTATTTTATGAATTATGTGTATAATGATTTAAATTAAAAGAAAAATAAATTACTTATTTTTAATAAAATATATCGTTATAATTTTCTAAACAAATAGAAGTCCAATAAATTATATTTATTGCTATATGTTATATATAAATTGTAGAATAATTATTAATATCTAAAATTTATTATTTTTAAAAAATTTTATGAAAATAATATTGTCTTTTCCCTTAAGTTTATTACAGAAATAGTTAAATGTAAATATAAATAAAACTAATACTGCAGAAATGAATGAAACCAGAAGGAAATAACGTAACATGAAAAGAGAATCTTCCTATAAATTGAAAAAAAAAACTTATAAAGAGAACCATTATTTCTGCTAATAAATTCTTCCCATTAACGATAAACAATATTTTTTTTTTATTTTAAAAAAAGATTATCTTTTTATAATTTCAACCACTTGATAATAAAATTATTTTATTTTTCTACTAAAAATTGAACTAAATTGCAGCTCCATTAAAATAAATATTTTAATTAAGTTAAATATTTAATTTAAAACATTTTAAATTTTAATTGATTAAATAGATGAATATAAATTAAATAGATTAAGGGTGCATGAACACCCACATAAATATTAAATAGATCACAAATGAATATTTATCATACTACCCATGTAACTTTATTATTATCCATCATAACCCATCCATTTACCACCTCTATTAGGAGGTTGACATCTAAACTAATGTGCAAATACCTTGACCATATAAACCCAAAAGGAAAAGACTACAATAATTTGTTTTCAAAGTTTATGATCTCAAGCAAGAATTTTCTTTAACTGCAAGTTGGTAACAAGAATAGAAATTTTATTCACGTAATATCCGATAAAACTTGTTCATCAATTATTACATACTAAGATTCTCATCTAAAGCCAACCACAGTGAAAACTGACAGGTACCCCTCATAAAAGAATCCAAAGAAATGCATTATTGGATGTCATCCATGCTGACTTTTAGTTACAACAAAATACACTCTTGCATGCTTTCTTTGACAGCCAAGAAAAACATCTCCTACAGTAATCTAAAACTAGAAGACATTTTTTAATTTGGAATAAAATCAATCCCAATACCATGCACATGCATGGAAATCAATGCTGAGTCTGCTTAAAACTTCCAAATATTTATATGCAGTAGAGAACCAATTCGTCATGTGCCTGAACCTAATAAGTCCGGAGTCAGAGCTAGCCCAACTGGATATGACCTGTGTACCCTTGTTTTCATGGTTTTGATTTTTTCACCAGATAAGTTATCAAGATCATTTTTCCCCGCATGTTCCATTGATTTGTCAACTATATCCGACTCCTTAGCTTCAGCAATAAATCTAAGGCCCTGAAATAATATGTTGGGCGGTGTTACAAAACAAAACAGGACAACTGTGGAGGTGAGAGGACTCTTGACTTACCATTACAGACCTCTCCTGATATGTAAGTGCGGAATGGTTACCTAGCTTAGCACCAACTTCCTACCAACCAAAATTCAAAGAGAAAATAGCTCGATTCACAACTCAATGAGGAGATGAGAAATAAAATAATCAATAACCATGTAGGTTGTCTATCTAAAGATCCTAAACTAAGCATTATCCATGCAGTTACATGTGGAAACCAGAGCTGCGATGAAAAAGATCATGTGTGGACATTATGAAATAATAAGTTATAAACTTTATGGTCTCCACAACAAAGAGACCATAAACTTTAATGAAGGTAATGTGAAATTTGGAGAAAGTTGTAGAGGAAAAATAATCTTCTAATAGTAATAAAAATAATAAAAGGCCTAGTGACCAATAAAATCCAAGACGTGGGTTGTTTGCGTTTTAAATGTAGCCACTTCTAAAACAGCAAAAAGAAAAATCAATTGAAACTAATTGTACCCACCCTCAATCTCCCTCCAGACAATTAGGGTTTTCACACCTCTCTAGTAGATAAAAGATGATTAAAACATAATTAAAAAGAAAGTTAAATGGAAAACTAATTTTCAAGAAAACAAAATTCCCCAGCAGCGATAATTGATTCAATCATTGAAGTTCACGCCCACCCTTGATAATTTTAAAGTAGCCAAATTGGCTATAATTGATTCAATCATTGAAGTTCACACCCACCATTTATAATTGTAAGAGTAGCCATAATTTGAAAATATAACCTAGAGTTTTAAAGTCTATTATTAGCCAGTCCCTGTCTCCTTACTGGGTTTCCCTTTATGGTTTACTCTATTCTTCTTTATTATTATAATTATTATGATTATAAGTTTTTTTTTTTTTTTTTTTGTGGGGGGGGGTTGATTGGGAATGGGAGGATCATTGCAGTAATTGCATATCTTAGATCATCATACAGGCTTAGCTTTTGGCAAGAAGAGATGCTCCTTTGGTCCATTTTTCTATCGACATATATTCAACTAGATGGTAAATATAGGAACTGACCTTATAAACTTTTCCACCATGCCCGTCATTAAAGCTTCCAGCAAACTGACAGAGATACCAGAGACCCGAGTTTGTTGCATCCTGCAGGATGAAAAACAAAATGAAAATGAAACCAATTACTTCAAATTCAAATATTTTTAGCCATTGAAGTTGTTAGAAGTACATAACAAAAGAAGCCAAAACATTACCTGTTTACTCTCAAGAAGCTCAAGCTTTCCTTCCTGCAGAGTTCATTCAGATATCAAGAACTATTAGAACAAATCCTATAATCAGAGAGATTCTAATATTTACACTCATTGCAACTCACCAACCCAGATATCATCTGATGAATTGTTTCAACATCAAACCCAATTTGGGAAAGGTTTGTCTTCATCTCATCTACCTGCAAGTAATGTTGCAATATAAATAGTCATTTAGTTCTATAGTTGTATATGTATACTCTTACAAGTTTGGCCAGCTAAATCTCTCTCCTTCCTTAGACGTACACATTTTAGAATATGGAGGTTCATGCATATGTTTAGATCATTGGAAATGGTTTGAAAACTAAGGACTTGTATCTAGGTATGCTTTAGCTCATCAGGCACAGTGAGGATGCATATTTAATTTAAGATTCCATTGCAGAGGAGAAATAGTCCCAGTAAACTAAATATGAAGGGGTAATCTAGACAGGGAATCATCTATAAATGCCTTGTGCATGGCTGCCAGAGACTTTTTGCCACTGGAAGTGCTAATGACCTCAGGCAAATTTTACCTGACAATTAGCATTCTACATAAACACAGGTTATTTTCCTAGAATGACCTGTATTTAAAAAAAACAAAAAAAAGTAAAACAGAACAGGTGTCTTTGCTGTTGACTAATCTCTCTCTCAATTATTTTATGACAATAACCAAAAGAACCAGCCATAACACCTTTTTCAATATCAAACAATTACAAGTTTCACAAAAAAAGTCAGTTTCGAGGAATAGGGAACAAGAAGAACACAGATTTCAATAAAAGTATTTACAAGACAAGAAACCAAGCTCACTGGACTGAGACTCTGAAAGTATTACATGAAGAAAGAAAGTCTAAAGAAGACATATAGCATTCTGTGAGCATGATATTTTCTCATATCTACGTCAGCTTTTCTGGCTAAGGATCTGGGGAAGTAACAGTAAAACCTCATGGCATCCTACAGGGGCAATAAATCTACCCCGTGAAGAAGGCAGCATGTCTCATATTAATAAATAGTTCTTAGAAAATTTAGGGCTGCTGAGGAGGAGAGCTTATCACAAACTGTTCATGATCCAGTTGGGTTCAAGCTTGGCTCAACTAGAATGGACTCAAATATCAAACAGGCATGACTTGATCCTTATGTTTGATATCACTAATGAATTGAGTCCATGGCTCATAACACTGATGTTTCTAATATGTTGGGTGTATTAGGTTGGCTGATATGATGGTTATAGAGGATCTCTGAATCATTCAACTTAGAGGTCGACTAGCACAAAATTCAAATTCAATGTAGACCTTAAGCAGCTCAAGTCAAACCAAGTCCAAATATCACTTGATTCTGAAATTTTCCAGGAAGGATAAGCATGTACATCATTTGCAATCAGTTTAGATGTTTCAATCTGCTCCTCCATCTTCCAATCCAAGTTCTCCAGCCTCTTGGTCAGATGTTTCTTTGTTGACTGCCAATTAATAGTAAATACTATATTACAAAACTGCAAACTTTATAAAAGAAAAGAGTTGTCATCTGAGAAAGCAAGGATTATCCAAAAGACTAATCCATCTTACTTACAGCTAATGTTTCAGAAACGTTTTCCAATTGTTTAGATACAGATGCAACAGCATTGGCCATATTTTGCTTTGTAACAAACATTACATCAGAAAATGACCAGCCCTGCACCAAAAAGGCAACAGATAACGTATACACCTAAAATAAGCAAGCAGCCATATGCTTGGAAAGGTATGCCATCAGGTTTATGACAAAAAAATGTTGTCACTTTTGAGTCATTAGAATCTTGCCTTCCACCACATGTAACAATATCCCATGGCTCCTATTGCAGCAGCTGGTACTAGATAAGATCCAAGACTTCCTGTTCGCACAAGAAAATGTATAAGCATCTCTCTGTTACTCTGCTGTATAGACATGCAAATACTTGGATGATGCATTAATTTTTGAACTTTTAACTAATTCTAAACGCAAAAAGTGAAACAGAGTGCTTCAACACATGAAGAAAAATATCGTTCAAGGGTTTAAGGAAACCTAACTCCATTTGATAAGGGCTTCAATATACATATCAGATAGAAAATCAAATCATGGTATACTTGACTTGTGATTTGTGTTCCTTTACCAATTTTGGGCATAAAATTTTTATTTTTCTTTATTTCTTCAATAATCCAAATAAAACTAGAAAGTGATATTTCACCCATTCTTTTTCCTTGCAGAAATGAAGGGAATTGAACAAGGGAGAAGATGTCTCCTACTACCTTACCCTTCTTTAATACCTCATATTTCAATACCAAGGCACCAACTCACTTTTGTACAGTAATTATCCAAAATCGGCTTTCAAACTAAACAAGATCTTCACTAAGAAAGTAAAATCAAATACTGCATTTTGGAGACAAGGAGAGTAAAATATAATTTTGATTCTGCTTCGTTTCTTCAGTGATTCCAAACAAAGCTAAGGATAGAATATCGTCCATTCTTTTTTTCTTTCCAGAGGGACAAACATTGAGCAAGGGGAAAAAAAGAGAATGAAATGCCTCCTAGTAGTTTACCCTTCTTCAATACATCATATTTCAATACCAAGGTACCAAATTACTTTCATTCCGATAATTATCTAACAGCTTTCAAATATGCAATAAATTGCTGGGAAGAGTACAACCAAGCAGTGTACATTGAAGCCCTTGGTCTAATCGGTGAGCCCCACTTGAAAATTACAGTAGAACTGAATAATTGATAAATTCAATCGGAACTTTAATCAACTGTATACTAACTAGAAGAATGAATGGCCTAATTGGTCTATTTTGAAATGTGAGTATCAACCGAAGAGTCCCAAAATAGAAAATGGATAATTTCAAAAAACTAAAAAAAAAGAAAAGGATATCACTCAACTCAAGTCAACTAAGCCTTAGACCCAAGCAAGTGGGTTGGCTATATGGATCCGATTCCCCACAATATTAAAAGCAATATAAATCTAAGGAAATAGAACAAATAATCTATTTTTGTTTATAACTATGAAAGAAATTATGGTTTACTTACCACTAGAAGAAGCATTCCCGTTAAAGATGGTCACAGGATTGGACAATGTTAACTCCTTAATCTCTTGTGCCAACTGACGAATCTGAGGCAATATAATAAATAGGAATCAATCAGAAAATTAAATAAGATAGACTATCTATAGTTTTAGTAATTAAATTAAGAAAGTGTTCTTTACAGGAATTTCCAAATATCCTTGCCAAAGCTCATGGATACTAATATTACAAACATAATGAAAGCAAACTATATGTATTGATAATTTGGTGTCAATAATTTTCTGGGATAAAGACCCCAAAATGTTTAAGCTTTGAGACAAAAGCTAGAAAGGAAGGAATATTCTTTCAACAAGAAACATAGCAAAGGCCTCCACATTCTTAATTCCTATCAAGGTGAAATTATATTTAAGTTTTTTGAATTTTAATTTCTATAATCAAATGCATAGATAAATGATTATTTTCTCTTCAAATACAACTATTCACCCTTGACAAAAAAAATAATTCTTATTGGGTTAAATAGACTTTTGTAGGTTGTTGGTATTAGTTTTGAGCTGATATCTATATATAGTTAAGCAGGAACCTCCAACTGTCAAGTTTCCATGTATATATCAATATCACTAAGAAAAATAGACAAAAGGGGGATCTGTTCATATCTAAAGGGGCATGTGAGTCCCATGTTCCGATCCAATTGGGATTGTTTTTTCGAATTCAATATGAAGCTCAAAGATAATGACTTCAATGTTTGCATAATTATTCCTGTGAGGGTGGATAGCCAATTGCAGTTAACTATAAAATCATACAATTTATCCACTAGTTGTGAAAGGAATTGCCCTTCTTTCATAAACAACTTATTCGCTCTTCCTAATTTTTTCACCTAAAAGGGAGCAGACACTGCGAGGTGGGTAGTTTATATGGGCCGAAGGCCTCGTAAAGAGCAATGCAGGTGTGCAATAGTAGGCTCAAGCTAATATTCTGTTCTTGAGCATAATGGTATAACACTGCCTGACTGTGAGACCACCTGATTGAACATAAATGAAGTTCAAGCACTTAAACAGGAATTCCTTCAAAGTTTTCACATTATAGTCCTACAATTTGAATCCCACCTAATTCCTTCAACATTCAAGGCTATCATACTCCTAAACAGAAATTCAACCCCCTACTCCCTAAACAACTCAAAATTTGAAGCTTCAACTAGAGTTCCATACTTGACTCATCATTTTCAAGGTAAATCGCATAAGTAGCACTAGTATCATATTGGAACATGAAATGGACCACCCAACGAGTTACAGACGGATAGATGCTGTTGTAATGCATGCCAACAGATAATAGTTTTCCACTTGTGAATTAAATTAAGAGACAAACATTAACGGCAGAAACTATTTCTTAATAAATTGGGGAAAAAGTTGATATTTGTTTTTCTGGAAAACAAAATTAGAAAAGTGAAAATAAGACAAGGGAAAAACCTGAGCAGCAATAAGAGTAGCATCATATTTATAAGGTGAAATCTCAGCTTCGTCAACACCCTTTAGCAATTCTTGAAGCTGCCCAACCAGTTCTGACAATCTTCCGTTCCTCAATATAATCGAACCAGTCAAACCTTCATTCACACAATTAAAAGTTGAGATTGAATTGCGTTGGAAAAACCGACGGAACGAACGATGTTATATAAAATTAAGGAGACCTGCGCCGGCGAGGATGAGAACTTTGGAGGTGGAGACGCCAGTCTGCAGAGCCATTTTGTTGTTGCCGAAACCTAATTGACTTTTGATTTGTTATTTACCTCTTCTGTCTTCTTTTCTCACAAAGTATAACGCTCTGTGAAGCTCTTTTTTCTTCTTTTTCTTTTGTTTTAATTATTATATCCAAACGACTTGTTTAATGAACAATTATGACGCAGGCAAATCCTAGTTTCTACTTATGATTCATAATTAAATCAATTTAAAATTTCAATTTAGAATTTATCTATTACTAAATTTAAAACTTTTTAATAGTATTAAATTATAATTAGAATTTTTCATAAAATCATTAAAATTATAATGTTTATTTTATGTATTTTAATATATCAAATTATATTTATTTTCTTAATTATTTTATATAATAAAATATATAATATTAAGTGTTATTTTATAATATAAATTAAAAAATATAAATAATAAAGTTATAAGTCTAAATGACTAAGATAAACTCATATATAAATACTATGAATATAATCAAATTATTTCAATGAGCTTATAACAAAATTTATTAAAGTTTATGGACAAATTATTTATGACTATAAATAAGTTAAACATATATTTATTTAAGTTTCACTTATTAAATGAGCTTAAAAATTAAACTTTATAATCATTATTTATTATATAAGCAAGCTGAAATAAGCTTTTATAAAGTTGAGGTTTCTAATTATTTACAAAGTGTTTGATTCGTTGCAGCTTAAGTATAAATTTTTTTTTAAAAAAAATCTTACATTTAATAATTTTTCTTTCATTATGAACTAAGATGTGAGTGAAAATATAAAAGTTAACACTGCAATTAAGGGTGAGTAAAAACTAGATTAAATTGATATTATTCAATCAATTTGGTTTGATTTTTTTAGTGAAAATCGATTCAATTTTTAATTTTCAAAAATTGATATTTGATATATTTTAAATAAAAATCAACAAAATCAAAATTATTAATAAATTTAATTAATTTGAATGGAACAAATTTAATATATGTACAATTTAATTAATAAATCAAATCAAATCAAAATTTTGTAGATCGAATTCAGTTGAGTTTATAAATATATAAAATTCAATTTATTTTGATTAACTTATTCAGTTTTTTCAAAAATTTTAATTTGATTCTCTTTAAAAATATAAAATTTATTTTATTTGATTTTAAAATTAAACCAAATAAACTAACTCGACCCATTGCTCACCCTAAATTACAATGTAATCTAATCTATAACAATATTACAAGTCCTCTTAAAGTGTAGAGATGGTAAATAGTTGAAATTACAAGATTCATGAATTATATATTTTTAAATGAATTTAGATTGAATTATTTTGAATTATAAATGTAATAAATTATTCGATGAAAGATGTATAAATGATTTAAAGTCATTTATATTTTTTTTAAAAATATTTATTTTAATTTTTAAAATTTTTTAATAATTTAAATTAGGAGTGTGATGTGATAATATAATAAACCTGAAAAATTTTTGCATTAAACCTGAAACTTTTGTGCATTGACTTTTAATGTTCTTGGCCTCCAAGATAACTTTTAGGCTCCACCGCTGTTACATTGAAGATGGGAGATGGACACCAAAATTTTTACATGTAGGGGGTTGGTGGAGAGAAATCCACTCCAGTCTCATGATCTTCTCTTTGACAAATATGTTATGTTTTATGCGGCTTAATAATTTTTTTTCTGTGAACTGCGTCAGGATGATTGATGCATTTGAAAGACAAATTGAAGCTGAGGTGGAAAATACTATTGCCAAGAAACTTGGAGAATTGACTCTAAAGCTTGATTCATTTCTGCAAGCTCTTCTCAAAGAAATTCCAGTAGATAATATTGCTTCGCTAAATGTAACTTTTGTGAAGAACCCTGCATTGAGTCATTCTTCTATTGAGTTTGACATCAATGGGTTATTCATAGAAAGGAAACAGATTCCAGGCCCAATGAATAAACCCAAGAGTTCACAACCTTCAGTTTTTTGTAGAGATCCATCTAAGATGCTTGGAGTTGCACTAGATGAGGCTCTTTTTAATTCTGCATCAGCCGTATATTATGATGTAAGTTTGCGAAACCAATATGATTTCCGCTGCAGTTTCTGAATCCATTAACTCCCTTGAGTCAAATGCATATTGACAGTGACCAGTTCAATACTCTAGCAAATTTTTGCTACTTAGGCTCCTATTTAATTTTACTTGAGGACAAGCCTAGGTGTAATGATGGTAATGTTGCTCCTTTAGGATTATAAATTCTTGATTTTGACTCATGGAAACAGCCTATTGCAAAAAGTAGGGGGAATGCTGTATTGAATTGATGACCTTCCCCAACCAGAGTAAAGTAGGGAGCCTCGTGCACTTGGGATGTTCCTAGTTAGCTTTTCATGCTTTAGGTATTATTTTAGGGCTTTAGGTATGAGGAAAAATTCTTGGATCTGAAAATTGTAATTGAATAGAGTTTCCAACCTACCTCATTTGAGTTGTACAGACTATACTCTCATCTTTCCTGTGTCTAATCAGTTGCCAGTTTTCAGCCCTGGAGTAAGGTCCTTGTGCTATTACCCCTGAGAGAATTGGTTTGGATCACAAAACGTGTTATTAAATTTCTTATTATTGCTAGAAGTTAAAATTTTCCCTCAACTATGCTCTTTTATTAAATCTTAACACAACTCCTTTTGCAATTATACCTCATTGATGTTAAACAGAACAATTTTTTCCCTGTCAGGCAAAACTTACACAGTGGATTGTGGATAAAGTACAAGATCGGTATCTTTTAAACACTGCTGGATGGAGATTTATTGTTCCTCAACTGAAAAAGAAATATCCAAATCATGACATGAATTTAAATGTCTCATTATCTTCCCCTGCAGTCATAAGGATTTCAGAGCATGATATTGGTGCGAGTGATTATGCGGACTTAATAATTGATGTTTTGGAAGCAGCCAAGTAATCCCAGTTGCATGCATTTCATTGGTAAGTTTGTTGATGGAATGTAGAAACATTTGTGCTCTGCTCTATAATTAGTCTTATTCCTTTTTTTTTTATTTTTTATCTTCTCTTTCTCCAATATAGTCACTCATTGATATGATTATGATAGCATAATTGCTACAATCTATTTGTTACGGGCTTTGAAGTTGTGGGCAGGGGAATGATATTTTTTTTCTATAGACAATCCAATCTCAATCTTAATCTATCTCTAACGGCGATAATCATGATCGTGATATTGTGGGCATATGTATAGATACTCAACATGCGCTCAATCCTATTCTGGTTGAAATTTGCTATATAGGGCATGTTCTTGCGCTTTATTCGAATTGGAGTTACATTTCAGATTAAGTATATATGTTTCTTTTCCTCTTCAACAGTCCACCACTTGTCATCCTTGGTCTGTATATCTCTCATGTTTACTGATAAGAGTTTGCTATGAGCCGTGCATAGCTTAGACTGCCTGTTTTTTCCTCCTATTTCTCTATCTGTGACATAAGTTTTTATTATAATAACTAATAAGTAATCAATTGCAATACATATAAGTAGGAACTGGTTAACAATTAGTAGGTGATATGCAATTATCAGCATTGCTGCCTGTGGAAGACAACATAAATCCTGTAACTTTTTTATTTGCTGGTCATATATGGTGATTTTGGAAAGATCAGCTAATCAAATTGCCAGCATGTATTGCAACTAGTTTTCAGTCATATGCCATAATGATGGTTCAGCTAAAGTTCTGCTAGGTGAATTAACGTTCTTTCACTTAAAAATTTTGGAATTTAATTTGTTTGTGTTCGCACAGCGTTCACGGGTTAGGTACAGTGACAATATCCGGGAATACACTTGGTGGCAGTGTGAAATTAAGTGATTTTTCAATGTCATCTAAGTGGAGCAATATTGGCAATCTTCGATTGTATCTTATTCAGGTATATTTTGTCCTAATGCTATTCTTTTTTTTATTTTTCTTCTGCAAAATAGGTATATCAGTAATTTGGTAAAAGGTTCTAAATTATTTTATTGCAGCCAGTGGTTTGGACTCTTATCCAAACTGTTTTCTTGCCATATGCAAATTCACACCTGGAACAAGGGTTCTCTTTGCCCATCATTCATGGTTTCACCCTTAAGCATGCTGACATAATCTCCTCAAGTTGAAAAATTATAGTCTGTGGGGATGTTGAGTTCGCAGAGCCTTGGGATCGTTATCAGCTTCACTTCCATATTTAAAGGATATTGTATATGGTATAGACGTTGCATTATTATATGCCATGAAGAAGCATAACAAGATCCAAATATGTTGTTTTTTCTTTTCTTTTCTTTGTTTTTTTTTTTTTTAATTCTGACGGCACCAAGCATGTTATATGTAAAGCACAGGCAAACTGTACAAATTGTGAAGTCCCATAGAATAGGGGATTCATGCTTGATACTTGATAAATTGATCCTTTGCTATATTCTTGAGCATTAAATTCATTCTTGAAACTTGAAAGGTAAAGAACTTCTGAGATAACCTTAATACTTTCTATGACTTGATTCAAGAAGACAATTCAAGATTTAGTTTGTGTAAAACATAAAGACATGCTTTTCCTAATCTCCAAAGTATTGTGTGAAGAATGAATTTGAAAAAGAATTGAATTATTCAAAACGCATCACATTGTTTTCTTGACTAACCAATTATGAATGAATTAGAAATTAAATCTAGTTCAGTATATTTTCCACTTTATAAGATTGCACTTATGTTTATCGATTTATATATGGGTAAATTTCAATCAGGGTGTATGAATTTAATGTTAATTAACAATAACGTATATAACTTTCAATTTATATATTGTGAACATATCCACGTATACACATTTTAAAGATGGTAATAAAAAACACACAAGGCAAGCAATTCCTTAAGTTCTCTTTCTCCTCTCCTCACTCTCAATCAATGTTTTTAAAATTGAACTAAAGATTGAACTTTTCAATTGATTGTTCAATTTGATCTATTCAATCAGTTCAAATCGGTCTAGTTTAATGAAGTAGTTATTTTTATTATTTTTAAAAAAATATATAAAAATTAAAAAAAATATAATATAATAAGTAATGAAATTTATTTTTTAAAATTAAATTTTGAGTAAAATAGTATAATTTTTAAATTTTTTGCAAGACGATGTAGTGTTATATTGAATCTTGTTTGATCCAATTTATGATTTTGATCGATTTATTCAATTTTAATTGATTTTGAATAATTAATTTTAACGTTGTGCTAAATTAAACCATTGGTTAGTTTTTGAGTTTTTGATTTTACTGATTTGATTGAACCAAATCGATTCAATTTTGAAAACATTTTTTATTTTACTGATTTGATCGAACCAATCCAGTTCAATTTTGAAAACATTGCTCTCAATTCACACCAATATCAACATCCAAGAACAACAAAAAGAACACAACTTTAGAATAATTAATCCCTAAATTCAAATAGTAAGTCGCAGATTATGACATAAATTCATCTTTATGAAGAAAGCAAGCAAGCAACTATATGGAAACAATGTAAAGAGAGAAATTAAAGAAATAGAATATGCATTCAAGTTGTTAGGATTTAGAATCGTTACTATCAAAATATCCACAAGCATAAATTTAAGACTCTTCGAGTTGTGTTCCATATGCTTCTTCAATTTGTTCTTAATACAATCAGTTACCAAATCTTAGCATCTAATAATTATTGGAATATTTTTCTTTCTTATGATTTGAATTCCAATCAATTAAAGAACCCATCTTGATTCTCTTTACGTTATTGTTTGTAAGCTAAGTCCCCAAATCCTCTTCACTAGCTCTTTGAAATCAAAACAAGACAAAAATCCATTGATTCCAAACCGGTAAGAGCACTTATTTCCTTCTATTTCTCTCTTTAGTAGGTAAGGAACCCCTTAAATGCCCTCTTAACTCATTATGCATTTTAGAAATTACTACATCATAGACACAAATCTTGAAACTCAAATAATGAATCTCTTCCTTTATGGAACGAGTTAGTCTCTCACCCCCTTATTTGGATGGGGTGTAGAAAAGAGTAATTAATGGAAGGGCAGGGAAAGATAAGGATCGGAAAGGAAGAGGAAGTGTACACTTTCTTTTCATTGTTTGGGAGAGGATAAATGAGAAAGTATAATTAGAGGAAGAGTAACTATTAAAAATGACAAAAATAACTTTATAATTTTTGCATTTCTATATTTAAAATAGAAACAAAATTAGTAAAGTCATTTTTCTTTTATTTTTTAATTTTAGTTACCTTTCCTTACACCCTAATTTAGGGTGCAAGCAAATTGAAGGTTAAAAGGGTAAGGTAAGGGTAAGACATACTCTTCCCTTCCATTCCATTCCATTCCCTATATTTATGTTTGTTTAAAAAACTTTTCTTCTAAATAAGGGTAAACTTGTACCATTCCCTACCCTTCTATTAATTGCCTCTCCCTATGCTCCATCCAAACAAGGGGTTAGGCCAAGTCATCTCATTTTTTGGTAGTTTACTACCTGAAAGTAATTCCTTGTCATTGTTTAAAAATGTCTTTTTCCCATTCTTGTTTGATATTGATCCACTTTCTAAAGAAAAATTAAATAGTATCAAATATAAATTTACCACTTTTGATAGAAGGAGAAGATTTTAGAGGTGGAATGGATAACGTTGAGATTGGGACAAAGTTGAAAACAAGACTTGGTTGCCAAGAATATTTTTTGGATGGATGTTATGCTATGGTTTTCCATATATATTGAATGCAAATATTGGTTGCTAAGAAAATAGATTAGAAGAAAAATTGATTTGTTTTTTAAGGAATGCGAGAAAGAGAAAGATGAAAAAGAGGGAGAAGGAAGATGGGTGGCAAGAGAGAGAATAAGTAGGATATGTTGTGGTAAATTAACTTTGACAAATATTCTTTTTAATATATCACTTTCCATGTGTTTTCTATTATAAGATTTAACGTAATAGAGTGATACAAAGTTTTAGGCAGACAATGAATAGTCATTACAATTTTAAGATATAAATTGAAAGCTATGAGTTTCATTACTAGTAAAGGATAAGTTTCACATGCTATGAATAAAATTTTCCCTTTACATGTAGGATAGATTTTGAGTAATTTTTAATAATATCAGTCATTATTCATATTTTAACATTATTAGTAAATAAGAAACCAAGCTACCTTTAAGTTATAATCTATTTGTTCTTTTTTAACTTTTTGAATTTTTACCTTTTGTTATATTTCATGATTTCTTTTAATTTAATTATTATTTTTTCAATGTGATTTTATTGCATAAAATTTTGATGCAATTTTAATTTCTAAGTAAGAGTTCCTTTTTCCCAATAACAGTAAGCTCAATAGACAAGGAATTGATTGAATTTAATATGGCACTATAGTGCCTATAAGTGTGGAGTTAAAATCAACAAGTAGCAAAAGCTTGTTGATACCCGATTCTATAAAAGCCAATAGAGTCCGAGCAATATGACTGAATTATAGGCCATTCTAGAGAATAAACACACATGGAAAAGTATGGGAAGACCATTAAAAGAATCTTCTTGTAAATCAGCTTATCTAGGGACACTATTTAAAATGTTGCTTATGATATTGATACAAAAATGACGAAAATGGAAAGCACTTAAGGTAAACATATCCTAGACTCTTTTATTAATCCTTGTGTTGATACTAGTCCTTCCTAAAATGTCAAAATATTAACAATATGGATTATAATGTTATGATTGATATGTCTATTATCTCAATGAGTTATTTATGTTGGAATGCTTGAAGGCTTGAGAACCCATAAGCATTTAACGAGTTGCAGTGATTAGTCCATGACAAAGATCTCAACATGTTATTTCTATGTGAGACTGAGCTTTGTAAAATGTCTTTTAATTTTTTGAAATGTTCTCTAAATTTTAATGGTTGTTCTGTTGTTGATTATAATAGTTAGAGTGGTGGTTTATCATTATTATGGAAAAATAATTTTTCAATTACTGTTAAGTCTTGTTCTTTGGGTCATATTGATGTTGTTGTCTCCAATAATGGCTTGTTATAGAGATTTATATCTTTCTATGGACACCCTAATGCTTTGTAGAGGTGCTTCTTTTAGGACTTAATTTGTAAATTGTATAATTTGTAAACTATATCATTTACCTAAGCTGCAATCTTTGCCTTGGTTGATGGGAGGAGATTTTAATGAAATACTTCTTACTAGTGAGAAGGATAGGGGTAGGTTAAGGCCTTATTAAAATATTTGAGCTTTAGGATGTTCTTAATTATTGTGGTTTACGAGTTTTACTTGCAATTAGCACTATGTTCATATGATCTAATTGTTAGCAAGGGGGTGATTTTGTTTAATGCAGGTTGGATCGATTCTTATCTAAACATTATTGTTTCTAGTTGCCTAGGCCTACAATCTTGAGTATTATCATTTTGATCATTGCCCCCCATTATGGTGACATGGCAACCAAATATGGATTCACTTTTAAGAACCACTAGGCATAAAGGGAGGGGCATATTTCAGTTTAAGAAGGCTTGGATTTTTAAAGAAGACTGTGAGTTTGTGATTACTGATGCCTAGGGTATATCACATGATAATATTTTTAATGGTATCTTGATTTGTGCTTAGTTTATATATGAATGATAGTCTAGGAATTTAAGATTGGTGCCTAATGATATTTGATGCCTTTGGCATCAAAAATTTAAGAGTTAAAGGGTGATAGTTATCGAGGTGATATTATTAAGGGAATTCTTACTTTGGAATGTTGCCTTGAGAAATTGCTTGGTAAAGAGGAAGTCTATTGGAGGCAATAGTCTAAGGTGCCATGGCTTTCTCATGGGGATCAAATCTCTAAAATTTTTCATAGGTAGGCTTTCCAAAGAAAGAAAACTAATTGTATTTTTGGTATCCAGGATGATGTGGCCACTTGGCATAAAGATAAGAAGGGTATTTCTAATACTATTATAGATTATTTTACTAATATTTTTACTTCTTCTATTAGCCCTTTTGATATTGAGCAAGTTTTGTTTGTTATGCCTGAAAGAGTTACTAGCAATATGAATAATTATTTACTATCTATTTTTACTACAGAGGAGGAGAGATGTACACTTTTTAATACATACCTCTCTAAAGCCCAAAGGCCTGATGGGATGTATGCCATGTTGTACTAAAAGCTTGGCTTATTATAGGTACTAATGTCTCTATAACTTATTTAAATATTCTAATATGAATTATTGGAACAACACTCTGATTACCTTAATTTCTAAAGTGAAGATTCCTCATTTCATGAGAGATTTTTACCCGATCAGTATGTATAATGTTATCTACAAGAATATTTTTTGGGCTATCACTAACAAATTGATAGGTTCATTAAATTTTATTATTAATGGTCTGTAGTATGCTTTTGTCCTAGGTTGGTTAATCAGTGATAATGTCCTATTAAATTTTGAAAGTATTCACTGGCTCAGGAATCATAAAGGAGGTCACCTAGGTTTTATTCTCATGAAGCTTGACATAAGCAATACTTACGATAGAGTAGAATGGATCTTTCTTGAGAGAGTTATGCTCAGTTAGGCTATCATAGGAGATGGGTTGATCTTATTATGAGGTGTGTTTGATTGATTTCTTATTTTTTCCTTGTTAATAGGCAGGTAGTAAGTAATATTCAACCTACTTGTGGCATTAGGCAAGGAGATCCCTTTTTTCTCTATCTATTCTTATTCTGCTTCTAGGGTTTTTCTCACTTCTGTCTCATGCACTCATTCATGTGATATTCATGGACTATAAATCTTTAGACATAGTCCTATAATTTCTTATCTATTTTTTTATAGACGATAGTTTGGTATTTTATAAGGCTAGTGTTATGGGTTGTTTATAGCCGAATAGCCATTTACAACCTTATGAGTTAGCTTCAAGCCAACTGGTGAAATTTGATAAATCAGCTTTATCTTTTAGTCCTAATACTCCTCATTATATTTAAGCTACTTTACTAGTATGTTATCTATGTTTGTAGTTTTGGATCATGATGTTTACCTGGGCTTACCAACCTTTTTAATGCGAAACAAAAGAGTTCAATTTGGGTATCTCAAGTATAGAGTTATTAAGTAACTGTATGGGTGGAATAATAGGATTTTTTCACTAAGTGGCTAGGAAACTCTTATAAAGTCTACGATCCAAGCTCTTTCTACCAATGGTATGTCTTATTTTAAGATTCCAACTTTGGTTATTCATGATATTGATAAATCATATGTTAATTTCTAGTGGGGGACAAAAGAGGGTCGTCACAAGATCCATTGGAAGACCTAGTCCTTCTTATACAACTAAGTGGTTGGGTGGCATGGTTTTTAGAGATCTTTCTATGTTTAATCATGTTATGATCTATAAGTAGATTTAGAGGATTGTTACTAGGCATAATTCTTTAGTAACTCAAATTCTTAAAGGTAAGTACTTCCCTGATGGTAATTTTTTGGAGGTTGGTTTAGGGTATAACCCTTTCTACATTTGTTACATTTATTATGAAGGCAATCTCTCCTTATTAAAGAGGTCTCATTAGTGGGTTGGTGATGGTACTTTTCTTAGAGTTTATTATGATAAATGGATTCCTAGACCTCGTAATTTTATAATTGAGTCTTTTAAATCTCTGTTGGATACCACTCTTATTTTGGATTTGTTATTTCCTAATGGACATTAGAATGAACACCTCATTAAGCAATATTTTCTTCCTCAGGATGTAGAGGTTATCCTTACTATCTCTCACCCTAAATATTTGCTACCTGACCGTTTATGCTGACACTTTGATAAATAGGGGATATATTCAATCAAGAATGCTTATTAGGTGAGAGTTATGCCTCTGGTTACTAGTCCCTCTTCTTATAATTCTAGCATGAAGGGTTGGTGGAAATTTATATAGAGTTTGAGTTTACCTCTAAAGGTATGTTTTTTTCTTTGAAGATGTTATACTGATATATCGCCTTAAAACTACTCCGTGCTTTAACACTATATGCTTGTTAGTCCTTATTAATTTAAATATAGGTTTGGCTTTAAGGATGTATGTTATGCTATTTTTTTTGCTGTCCTTCTCTTTGGATATTAGGTCTCATAGTCCTTTCTAAGCTCTTATCGTGCAATTGCGAAAGGATAATGTGTTTGAAGCATTATAGATAGGCAATGATAAGCTAAAGATGCATAATTTTGAGTTATTCTTTATTTGTTGTTAGATGGTTTAGGTTATTAGGAATAGTATGATGCATGGAAACTTGTGTTTAGGGGTTATGACGACAACTTAGGTGGTTCAAATTGGTCAACCCTACTCCTGCTTCATGGCAAGTGCCTCCTATAGATTGTTATAAGTATAATATGGATGCATCTTAGCATGAGGAGACTCGGGCTTGTGGACTGGGAGCAATTATGCATAATAAGGAAGGACTTTGCACGGTAGTTTGTGCTTCTAGAGATCTTCATGTTCATTCAGTGCTTTATAGGAAAGTTATAGTTATTAGAAAAGGTTTTTATGTATCTTTGGAATGTGGCTTTAGAAGGATTGTGATGGAATCACATTGCTTACAAGCTATTATGTTGTTGACTTCTCTTTACTTTTCTTTTTATGAGTTCAATTTAATTACTGTAGATATTGTTAGATTTGTCGCTTAAGTATGTGAGTTTTGTTTTTGCTAAAACATCTTGTACTAATGTTTCACACGCTTTAGCTAGATTTGGGATTAGTTTAGACTTTGGACAAGTGTGGCTTGAGGATGAATTTTCTTTGTGAATTCAACACCTTTTATTGGTAGATTTGTCTTAGTTTGTATTGCAACTGTGCCTTAAAGTTTATGGTGAGTACTCCTTTTCACTTTAAGGTTTTTTCTCTGAGTTTTTACTTGAAAGGTTTTTAATGAGGCTCTCACACTAAGGTTACCTACTTTTTTTAATAATGATATTCCTCTTTCAAAAAAAAAATCCTTACATGTTTGTTTATATTATAATTTAAGTGTATGCGTCATTTATGTAAATCATGCTAATTTTTTTATGCAATGAAAGTTAAAACATTAATAATTTTTAATAATAATAAGTTAAAATCATAATGATTAAAGTGATACAAGGCAAATTGTAGTTCAACAAGAGTTGATATTTATGATAAAATAAAAAAGGAACAAAATGTATAGTTGTACATAGTGTCATTTTTCTAATTTTTAGACTTTTTAGATTTGTGATTTTAGTGCTTTCAATCTAGTTTGATAGAAAAAAAAAAAAAAAAGCTCAATAAGTTAAATTCATCATCTTTGGCAATGATCTCTGTTGCTTCTCAGGTAAATTCTATTGTTTAGGGGTTGAAATTTGTTTTGAAAAAACTATGCAAAGTCAATAGCTTTTTTTGAAAGTTCATATTTAGATGCCATTTTAAGATTTTTATTACTTTCCAAATTAGGATGTTACTTAGAGTTGTTTTCTTTTTAGATAAATTTAATTTCGATTTTTGTCCTTTTGATCAATTCTTTTCATAATAAAGTTGGATTTTTCTATTAATTTTTTGAAGTTTTAAATTTAAATTTATTATAAATATATAATTTTTGTTAACTTGGGAAAGATAAATTTGAGTTGTAGGGAAATTTATTAAAAAGGTTTTTCTTTCTTATTCCAAATTTCAGCAATTTTTGTTGGCGATAAAACTTATGAAATTTGTTGAGATGTTATCACATTTGATACAACTTATCGTACAAATAATAAGTATGACTTATTTTTAATGTCAATAGCCTTAAATCAACCAACAAAAAGTTTTAAAGCAATATTTATCACAAAGGTAATTTTCAAAATGTAAAAAAGGATATAAATACCAACCTATGTTGTGATTAAGTCCCTTGATTCAATACTTAAATTTTTCACAAGATAACAACAAAGGTTTGAAATCTTTTAACATTTGGAAAATAATCAGATAACTTAATTAAATCAAGTAAATTCATAATAGACATAATAAACTATAGGAAAAATACTTTCTAAGTCTTATAAGACCAAGTAATAAAAGGAGATTCATAAAGTTTATCTTCTAGATCATCCCCTGCATAGATTTTTACCATGTGTAAAGGGAAACAATAATATATGAGCAACTATTAAAAATTAGGAAGGGAAATTATTAATTGCATAGGCAGTTAATGTCGTTAACTGTTAGACAATTCTTATGTTTCCACTTAAAAGTGTAAACTATTTATTGTCAATAAGAATTTACATTCATAATGCACTCTTGATATTCTTTATTTTTAATATATTTTTAGGGCTAGTTTTATTATTAATTAAGTCTAATTTGAAAGGAATTCTAGATAATATCTCACTTTTGGCTTGTATTTTAATAATTTTAGAAAATCTTAGAAATTGGAGCTTACTGATGAATTATGAAAGTTTTCTGGATGGAATTGTGCAGTTTCAGAAGTTCAGAGATCAAAAAGAAATTTGACTATTATGGGGGACCAGTTTTAGTATTTACCAGACAGAGTTTAAGTCCAATTTTCATTCAAATTAGGAAGACCTGAGAAGACCATGTAATTGTGGAAACTTCATCAGCTCCTTTTTCATAAGAGAGGAAGTTGTTACAATTCCTAATTGGTGAAGAAAATTATTTTTCTTAATTTAAAGAGGAATAGGAGACTATAAATAGAGGAGAAAGTCTTTGTAGAGAAGAAGATAATTATTAGAATTAATTTTTAGAGAGTTTTTATTTTCTGGAGAAGAAGCTATCCACAAGAGAAGAATTATTGGTCAACCATCAAGCTTGAAGAGAATTGAAGAATACACGGATTTTATTATGAAAACTTTTCTATTTTATTTTCTCTTTATTTTGATGTTGGTTAGTAATTCAATTATGAACTAAATTAATTAGGCACTTGGGTATGATGAACCCTAAGATGAGTTTTGAATTGTGATTTTTTAGATAATACAATATTTTCATT